>JANBSU010000203.1:0-16520 GCA_027578835.1 Coemansia sp. RSA 2050 | reverse complement strand
GTTATTTTAGCTCGCATATTTAGGATAATTATATACTTAGGGTTTATTCTAATCCCGCATAGTACTATCCAACACTAGGGGTGGTAAATGCTGCACATATCCTTTAATATGTAAAGAGCATTTTAGATTTGCATTGTTACTGGCAATACTCTTACATGTAAATGCGCTGGAGTAAAAGCCCCTCATGCACGGAGCAAGCTTAATACAAGGAGACGACAAGGTATCAAGAGCACTCTCCACAGGCAAACTACTGAAGATACTTGCATCTATCGACTAGAGGCTGGCATTTAGTATGTTACTCGCTTGACAGCATTTACACATCAGCAGGTGTGCTCTTATGCTTCCACATATTTCTCCACTATCACCAATAGTCGCTTGACGTCATCAGTATAGCCAAAGTGGATGGCTCAAATTTGCCGCTGAGTGCATGGTCTTTAAACGCTAATACAGCCGATAGAAAGCTTTGATTGGTAGTTTATTGAAAGTCATCCTTGGTACTTTTTTAAGCTGTTCATCTGCTTCAACCGCAAGTCCAAATCATTGTCGCTAATCTTGACGCCAATGCTAGACACCAGCGATTTGATCTCATGGTACTCGGTGCAACACAAATTACCCAGCTATGTGCACTCGAATGGCTCCAAGTTTGTTTGCTTCAGCAGGGCGCGCACCTCTTTAACGGTATCGCGGCTGGTGTAGCGGCTGAATTTCTGCACGTACTCTAGGGTTTTCGTGTAGACGTCGGTCAAGCTCTTTTCTTCCTTTTTGCTCTCGTACTGCGCTTCTAGTAGGACTTTTACCTCGGATATCAGCAGGCACTCGGCATCCTGAAAGTCCTCGCCTAGCTTCAGCTTGCCGGCATCCAAGATTTCTTCTGTGCAAGAGCGATATGGGCCCTGTTTCCTTCCAGCATATATCATCTTCTTGTGCAAGTATGAGTTAAACGACAAATGCATTATAAACCTTGTCTCTACTATTGCTCTTATGGCGGATCATGTCTCTGTCAGAAACAAATTAGTTGGATGAGGTTCGATGCCCAAAGTGTGCTTTTGGCTCTGCTTCTCTTGTTATCACAAAAATTGTTTACGTCACGTGCAATTTTGTGTTGTGTGTGGAGCTTGACTGCTTTACGATTGTCGTCACCCCTTTTCTCAAAGTTTTCAATTGGGGCTATTTTTTTTTCTTTTTTTTAAATGTCCGATTCGGGAGCATCGCCTGCAGCCAGTGAGCGTGGTAAGGCGCGCGAAAAGCTGCGTGAATACTACAGAATTCAGGCACCGCCTCCACAGCAACAGCATCGACCGCCTACATCGAGCTCGCTCAAACAGCAGCTACAGCCGCCCCTACGCCGCCCCGCAAAGACAGTTCCGCCCAACCCGCTAGAAATTGACTCGCAGGCGTTTGATGCTCGCAAATACCTCAAAAAGGCGCTGCTGGAACAAGGTGTAAGTGAGCTCTTGGCAACCGACATTAAGCTCGTGGGTCAAGTGCGACAGATCGATGGCGACATGAAGACGATGGTATACGAGAACTACAGCAAGTTTATTAGCGCCACGGAAACCATAGGAAAGATGAAGGCCGACGCTGACTTTATGGATGCCGAGATGGAAAGGCTCTCAAAGCGCGTCAACGATATCTCTTTGCGCACCGATTCTGTCAACGCACACTTTGCCCAGCGTCGCACTGCTATCGCGCGATTGAGCGAGGAACATCAGACACTGAAGCGACTGCAGTTTCTGTTTGATTTGCCCGATGAGCTTAATCGCTATATTAGCAAGGCGCAGTTTGTCGAGGCTGCTCGCGTTTGGGCTCGCACTTTGCCTCTTTTGGAGCACTATAGACAGTTGGGCGTGTTTGCAGAAGTTGAAAAGGACGGGAAGGAGATTATGGCCAGCGTGGAGGCCACCATTTGGGCTCGGTGGAGGCATGAGGGAACTGGGCTAGCTGAGGGCGCTGAATGTGCCTCGCTATTGGTATTGCTGCGTCCTGAGAGCACTCCAGAGTTGTGGAAGGAGTATTTAGATATCCAGGGCGCCAAGAATCGTGCCATGCGACACAAGGCACTTGATGGCTCATATAGGTACCCGACGGTTTGCGATCCCACGCAAGTGAATAGCTCAGATGAACCACTAGACACGGCCGACCCCGGTGGTGGCGGTCCATCGGATGCGCCACCAGCCGCTGTGCCTACGGTGGGAGTCACGCGCTTGTCGTACTTTAATGACCACTACCTGCCTGCATGGAGTAGCCTGGTTGTTGGATTCGCATCGCAGTTCGTGTCTCCATCTGGAAGTGGGCTTCTCGACCAGACCCCAGTGCCCTTGCAACCGCGCCACCCCTCTGGCACTGGCGCGCAGAACGGCCGGACCATGTCACTGCTTGAGGCCACTACCGAGGGAACTGTCGTGGGACTGTTATCGCCACTGTCTGAGGATAGCCAGGCTCAGCTAATGACCTCAGAAGCTATTGCAGCTACGGCGGTTAATAGCACATCGCGGCGGGAGCAACTGGTGGTTGGATGGCAGGCGATGAGTAAGAGCCAACTAGGCGAGGCGCAGCGGGCATTCGCAGAGCATATGAAGGAATGGAGCACCGAGTACGAGTTTATTATCGATAGCCTGATTCACTTTCCTGACGACGCCACCCAAGCCAACGCTCCTGCGTACTTGGCCCAAGTAGATGAGCTGGTGGCATGCACCAGCAGATTCCCCATTTTGGCGCGTATTGGTGGACTGAACGAGTGTATGGAGCGTGTGGTGACTCAATGGCAGCAGCGTTTAATTGATGGTGCATTGCACACCATTGTGCGCGATATGATAGAGCGTCTGGAGTACTATTTTGATCCGTCTATTGATCAAGCTGATGCTCCACAAGGCGTATCGACGCCACTACAAGTATCCACTGCTGTTGCCAGCAACATGAGCGGTTTGCCGCGCAATTCGGGCGCCATAGGCGGTCGTCATCAGCGCAACTCCTCAGTTAAGAGTACGGGGTCGCAGACATCACACCCGCCACCCGAGCACCAGCGCTCTGGATCAGTACTCTCAAACACGTGGACTGGCGGTATGCCGTCCAGTACGGAGCGCCGAGGTGATTTGAGCTCGTCACCCATGGGGCTCGGGGCTACGCAGGGTCCAACCCCGCACTCGCCACTGCAGGTAATAACGCAGCAGCCGCTGGCTAATGCCCGTGGTCTGGCACATGCCCGTGCCGTGTCTTCTGCCTTTGAGGCTCTGGGAAACCCTCCTTCGGCGCCCCTGACTACCCCATCCTCGCTGTCGCCGGCATTGGCTCCTTATTCTACGATAGGCGGAGGCTCCGGTAGTTCTCAGCGTCTGGGTCGAGCCAGCACTGCCTCTGCCGCTACTGCTCGGCTATTGATCCACAGCAACGCAGCTAGTGGTAGCCGCACTGGCGCACTGCGACGCACTCGCCATATTAGATCGCTCTCTAGTGCCTTTTCCGACAGCATGTTCGAGTCACTTGACGATGGAGGCAAACCAACTTTATCCGAAGTTGATGCTGGTGTGCCTCCTCAACTACCGCAGCTGCGCCGCTCGTTTTCGCTCCACCGAAACTCCACTTTGGCTGCTCGCCGGTATCGCCCGTGGCTAGTAAATACAGTAAACCGGAATGCCCCGCTTCATGTGTTTCTAGCCGATGTGGAGAGCTGGCTCATACAGCAGGTGCTAGAGCGCGTCAACCCATTGCTCGAGACGGTTGTTCAGCATTATCTGGATATCGAGGCTAGCCAGATGCTCGATGAGGATGACGACGATTCCAGGCTATCGACAGGTTTGGTATTGCAAAGTGCAACGAGAATGCGCCAAACCTTTATCAAGGCCCTGGACCGCTGCTTAAACACGTGGATGAGTAGCTGGATACCCGAGGCCTTTCTCTACGCAACACTGGCCAACCCCATTCACGGTACGCGCAGCTACGTTGAGCAGGCTATTGCTGAGTCGCCAATGGCCCAGTTTGGCATTAGTACGCTAAGCGATCCAGTGTCCAGTCTGTTGCTGGCCAGGTTTGCTGTCGATTTCGAGCTGACGCTGACTCAGAGTATTTACCAGCTGTGCGAGCATGGCATCTCGATTTTGCCAGATGAGACGCTTGGCGTTGGCGCGTCCAAGCGGGCGGGCCTGAGTAGCACATTGAGTTCGGCAGATGCGTCGACGAGCAACTTGCTCACTGGCTCTTCTGCGCGTAACAACGACCCATCCAGCGAGCTGCCTTCGTCGTCGGACCGTCTTTACTCGATTACCACGTCTTTAGCTGCAGCTCGTAACGACTCGATGGCTAGTGCTACCAGTAGACGAGGCACGTTTGCTGCTGCTACTGGTGGTGGTATGAAATCGACAGGTAGCGTGCTGAACACTCATCGCGTCGAGCATGCTGCCAAGTGGCATGGAGTCGCTGAGAAGCTGGTCAAGCATTTTGTTATGACTGTTGGCCAAGATATTTCGTCCGACTATCTCAACATGCACCCCTACGACTCCCTCAGCCGCGCGGCACTTGACGACATTGTCTGTAATCTCCGGATCTCGACGTACTCAGCTTCGTCCTCTGTGGATTTAACTCCGCATGCGGCGGTTTCATCGGTGAGCGAAGTGTGGCTAAGTATATGTCGCTGGATGAAGCAAGTCGAGGGCGATACTAATGCCTTGTTCCATGATCCGGTATTTTCGGCTACCATCAAAGCGCTAGAGGCGTATCAGACCTCGATGCATGGTAGTGAGCATACCTCTGACTACCACTCGCCAATATCGACAAACCCAGCTCAGCAGCAACAGGCGATCGGCGGGTTCACGGGTGCTAACGCCTTACGTTTGGGTGTTTCTGGCGACAAGCCCTCTTCATCGCCAGCGACTAAGCAGTCTACGGGGTATAACCCACTTTTGCACGCGCACATCTTATCCAACATCGATCGACTATTCGCCGAGCGTGTAGACATATTTCCTAAGCGCATAACATCGTTGGCATCGGGGCAGATTCTGTTCCATTTGGCCATGCAAATAATCAAGTCTGCTATCGAGGCATTGAGGCTAAATCCGGGTGTATTGCGTACTGCAACCGAGTTCCAGCAAGTCATCGTAGACTCGGTCTTTATTCGGTCGTGGATGCTGCGATATGCTGGAGTATCGCCCAGCCTCAAACACCCATCTGTCGCCCCAGTCATTGGGCAATCTCAGCAGCAAGAGCAGTTGGCGTTTGTTGGCGAGCAGCGTAGACGCTCTGCTATGGCGTCCTCTAGCAATGCTCATCTGGCTGCTACTGCGGCTGCCTCTTCTTCGTCAATTAACGAGCGTGATGCGCAGGCTATACAGAATCTCATTGACGATTGGGTTAGCTCCGCAAAGGCCTGCGCTGTTGTGGAGCAAGTCATGCCTGATTCGAAGCTAGTGGACAAAATTGTTCGGAATGCCTGGATGTCAGTGTATTTTGTTTACGATAACATGGCATAAATGATGCAATGCTAATGGTGCTGTTTGTATGAAAATGACAAATGCTGATTGAACTGATTACTAACGACTAATAAAATGATTAAAATGAGGATAGAGGAACCACAGACAAAAATGATAACAAAAAAGATGTGCGAGCATTCTTACGAATAGTTTTGAAACTGGACATTCTCCGACAACACGTTGACGTTGAACGAGGGCGATTGTACCATATTGCGACGCAAGTGGTGGGCATCCGCACCCCCTTGTTGCTGGGGTTGCTCCGAGCTGGCAACAAACCCATGCGCATCAGGCAAGTGCTGAGTATCTGCAAACGGCTTACCGCCTACGGTTGGCACCACTGACGACGTGGTAGAGGCGGCAGCGGCAGCGGCAGCCACAGCAGCCAAGCGGTCGGCTGGTGCGTGGCCATTAGCCGACTCTGCGGCCTCTGTGTTTGGCTCGCTCATACTTGGCTGTGAGCTGATCTGTCTCATCGAGAACAAGTTGTTGGCAACACTGTTCAGGGAGGGCGACGTGGACGTCCCCGGATACCCGTACAGATAGCCATTAGTCGCAGCTGTGGTTGGCAATGATGCCACTTCGGCTCTGGTGGACACCGAGCCATTGTTGGATGCGGCGGCAGCGGCTGCAACGGCGGCTGCCATTGACGAGAAATCTGGATCGGCACCATTACCAGAGTCGGCACCCTCGTTTTGCTTGGCTGCTCTGTCCCCAGAATTGGCCATGGGGACCGCCATGGAGCCGTTGGAGATAGGGTTAACCATGTTGAGTGCCGAGATTGCCGAAGTTTGCATGGGTGCCGATGACGAGGGTGCAGTAGTAGACATGGAGGGCTCTGTGCTAGGGAGAGCATTTGACGAAGCTACTGAGTAGACTGGCTGGTGGTCAACTGCGTGCAAAGTGTACTGGGACTGGCCAAACCCGAGTGTCTCGGTAGGTGTCGACGGCGATGAGTGCGACTGCCCGTTAGACATTTCGGCAGAGCTGGCGGCGGCCTCCCAAGTAGGCACCGATTCTTGGTAATACGGGTAAATGTTCTGAGGCGGTGCTTGCGGCAGCTGGAATGAGCTAGACAGATCGGCAACTGCGGCTGCAGCGGCAACTGCAGCGGCTGCTGCTGCCACAGAGGTTGGGTCTCTGGATGACGGCACTTGTGCGGGCTGATGAGAGGGCACGGAGTGTGTTGGCATAGTGTGCGAGCCTTGCGCCTGGTGTTGTTGCTGACCTTGCTGCTGCTGATGCTGCTGCGAATGCATGTACGGCTGAGACTGAGGAGCATAGAGCGACTGAGCGTTGGGCTGAGCAGGGTCCGCGTTCTGAGTCGGTAGGAGGCGACCTGGGTACAGCGGGCTGATAAATTTGAACCCACTGTAGATGTCCGCCGAAGGAAGCGCGCCTGATGCACCAGCCATAAAGTTGTGAGCTAGCTGATGGTCGCCATGCTGGGCCTGATGCTGGTGCTGGTGATGGTGTTGCTGCTGGTGCTGGTGATGGGGGTATCCCTGCGACTGAGGTAGATAGCTGCTGTGCTGCTGTTGTTGCATATGCTGCTGCTGGTGATGAGCGCCATGACTGTGGTGCGGATGTCCATGGTGAGCAATGCCGCTGCCATTCTCGCCGTAGTGCTGCTGGTGCTGGCTCTGTGGATGCGCATGGTGCTGCGACGGGTCATAAACGTTACTGCCGGCCATCATGGCATACGACGACGCATTAAAGCCCATGACATGGTCAGAACTACCGCCACTGCTAGGCCCGCCCATGTGAATCGGAAATGGATGCACAGTACTACGCGACCTTGTAATTGCTCCGCCAGCCGCGATATGGCCACCAAAGCCCATCTCCATTGACGTCGGACTACCCATCGGGCTTCCCATTGGGGCGGGAATCGACCCATTGCCGCCGCCCTTCATCACTTCGCGCAACCGGCGACGCTCAAGTCTACGGAATATCTCCGACTGGATCCATGCCTCCCGCTCTGGCGTGGGGTCCTTGCCGAACCGAATCCGTGCCTGGCGATACACGCGGCAGCGCAAGTCGTTGAGACGGTTCTTCTCTGCGTTCTCTGTGCGCCATCTCCGCATGCGTTCGGACACCTCAGCCTTGCTTTTGGGTGCACGACGATCAGACTTTTTGTTGGATTTTGAAGGCGACGAGGGGTCAGAGTCTGTCTCGTTGGAGGCCTGAGACATGGTCGACGTGTGTAGGGAGTCGTCCTTGAGCAATAGCCCACCGGTACGCGCATCCAAATACGGGTTCTGATTCAACGGGTCGGGGAGCTGCGGGTAACCATTGGCGTCGGACGAAAAGAAGGCAAAGGGATTCTGATTCATCCTTAGTAGCGAACTGAACGAGCGGTTCAGAGAAAGTGCAGTGTGTCTAAAAATAACAAATGAAAGGAAGAGAAGGGGCAAAAGTAGCAGAAAATAAAAAATAAAATAAAACAACTTGCCGACGATTAGATGTGTATCAAAAAACGAGGAGCGTGTAGAGCAAGAAAGAAGGGAAGGTCAGATATATAGAAACTTGGTAGGGAAAGGGAGAAATAGTAAACAGAAAAGGTGCAAGATATTGTAGTTGCAAAGCGGAGCTGGAGCTGCGATGGATCCAAAAAGAACACCGAGAAGTGTGTAAAAATAGAACTAATCTTCAGACGGTTTAAACACCGCAAAAATAGGTGTAGAGTCCGTGATAGATGTGCTTAGAAAAAGAAAGCAGACAAAAAACAAGGACGCGGGCGTATGAGTTAAACTTCTGACTAGAGATTGGCGAAGCAAATAGTTTTGTGAATGGATGGAATCTTCGCGTACAAGAGAGGCGTAACCCCGGTATAATAAATATGAGCCTCGGGTTGACCACGTCTCTGTTGCACAGCAAAAGTGGAAATAGCAAGAGTGTAGGCAGCAAAGCAGTATTTTGGCGTTTGGAATATTTGTGTACTTGTAGCAAGTGGAGCTCGCTGCACGCATACGGCCTGACAGTATACCAGGGCAGTACATGGGTGTAAAGAAGAGTCCCACGCATAGCGCTTAGGAGGCAATCGACCATGTAGGGAGCCAGAACTGATGCAGAGTAAGCCTAGAAATTTATCCTCCCTCCCTAGTTCTAATGGGTGTGAGAGCCGCCACGCACGCTGCTGCAGCTGTCATCTAGGCAATGGGAATAAAGCGATGCCAGATGCAATTGGCTGGCGCTACTTTGAGGGATGCTAGGGCACGGGGGTTCCAGGAAAAAAAGAGGGAGAAAGCACCCGGAACGCTCTGTTGTCAGGAAAGCTCTGTGCACATTTGAGCATTGCGTTGGTGTTTGTGGATAAGAGGTGGAATAGACAAGGAGCGCGTAGAGAAAGCAAGCGCCTAATGACTACATTGCCTTTTAAAAATAGATATGCTGCCAATTGATGGTTGTAGATCATGGCGCTAAAGCGTACATTACCTTGAGCTGTAGAGAAGCTATGCAAGCACCCAGGGCGACCGATTAGAAAATAGTAACACTGGCTTTAGCGACAGGCGCGCGTCGCAAATGAGGTACGCGTCAGAGCTACGGCTTTTCTAGCGTGTGTGAGAGTCAGAAGTGCGGGAATAAAAATAAAAGGGAGCAAGCTCAAAATAAAAGCAAGTAAAAAAGTAAGTGCCGTTATAAAAGTTATCGCTCCAGCTAGAATCGTAGGGACGTGAGCATCACGGAGCAAAACAAAAAAGGAGAGAAAAAAGTCAGTAGAAATACTATTTTTTTAGTTGCGCGGGAGAGAGAAAAAAAGAGGATTCAAGCAGTTAAGGACAGATCCCTTGTAGATGGGGTAAAAGTAGTATAGCACTTTGCTAGCAAAAGCGCAAAGACGCGATTTGGATGCTGGGGGGAAATGGGGGAAACAGGGAATGCCAAAAAAAAAAAAAGAAAGACTAGCGCCGTCAGAATGCTAGCTCAGTGTCTGAATATCAGGCACTCTAGCAAGACAGTGCTGGATAAAAGTGTGTGGAGAAGTGAAACACGCCCCTATATCTGACCCAGCGCTCAAAGAATAGGGAGCAAACGGTGACTATTTTTGGACTGGCCCGGCTGCAGCAGCAGGAATACCACGCTCACGGAAGAGAAAATGGCACAATGGATTATAGCCCTCTCCGATAAATGAGAAGGCGAGTAAAGCAGGCACACTAAATTTAAAACAATCCGCACTATTGGCCAAAGGGGAAATATGAAGAGGAAGTGTCTGAAGGATGCAGAGAAGCAAAGAAATGATTATCGGTCTCTCGTTTTCGTTTCAACTCGGGCTGCTAGCCCGTTTAAATTAATCCCTCCTTTTTGGACATTCGTGTTCTAACCCGTGGGCTCTTTCTCTCCAGCTGGGGCCATGCACTCAAAAAAAGAAGCAGCATAATTGATCTTGACCGTGTATTGTGGCGCTTACAAGCTTGCCTTGGACACCTGATACCGAAACCTGCAAGTTCGCCTTTGCTCAAAAATAATTCCCCCCACCCGGTCCCCATTTTCAGCGTTTATTGCGTTTCTCCCGCCAATGAAAAAGCGCGAGCCTGGATTTTTGTCTTGCGCCGACCTCCTCCCCGGCCTGGTTTTTGCCCGCCCACCAGCTCATCGACTAATGCTAGCCGTCAATTCCTCTGGTTGGTTGCTATTAAAGGCGTAAAAATGGGGAGTAGGGATGACAACAACCAACCGCCACTCGCTCTCAGAAAGGCAGGCTATGCAATTTATCACCAAGGCTGCATCGATAGGAAAGAGCAAAAAACTATTGAGTTCAATGCCTATTTTGAACGCTAATACGCACGAGGGCATCTGAGAAAAGCCTGGTAGTAGTGGGTTGTCTGTCTGCCCAAGGAGTCTTATTTGTCGCGGTAAAAATACATTACATCCGAGAACAGTCATGCCGTCCATCATGTTCATCGGCAAATGCCCTCGTGTTGACTACATCAATTGCAATCGATTGTAAAAGGGGACAGTTTCTTTGGCCACATCAACGTGCTAATTGATTTTTTTAACGGGCGCTCTCACCCGTTTCTTTTAGCATCACCTAATCCACTCCCCACTCTTTATTGTCGGGGTCCCTGATGCTAGATAATTAAATGAATTATCCCTCTTTCCCCCGTTTTTTCTCGTGAGGCTCTTGGCTCACGTTTTTCGCATTCTCGGCACGCCGGCTGTCTGAACACTATCAAAAATGGGGACTATCCCCCGTCTTGTGGCTTGGTCACACCCCCTCCCTCCATTCTTTATGGCAGAATGTAAAGATATCCTTACTGCTCTGACGAATCCCCAACATTGCGTTGCATCCAATCAGCATTGGCCAACTATTCTACTGCTATGGTAAATAGTTAGCCACCAGGTGGCTTGTTCGTTTTTTTTGCTGGGAAAAGGTTTGTGCTGCTTAGACCGGTACCAGTGCAGTTACAACTGCGCGGTAGAATAACCGATACTATGCGCACAATGGATGAGCCACATGGAGATGTGACTTGGTGTCTATAAGTATGTGCAGCTATCTTTTGCCAGTGGTGGGGGACTCTTCAACGAAGGGGAGGGCAGATTAATTCTGATATTGCTATTTCAATGTGTATCCGTATCTATTATCTACGCCAAAACAAAGAAGCAAGAGCACTATATTCCTGTTCTTGCTCTGTCATACTGCGTCCATCTATTATAATATGCTGTATCTGTTTAAAGGGCATCACATTATAGATATAGAGCATAGTCTCTTGCGCGGGCCCTGTGGAACCTTATTTACCGCATTGTATGTAAAAGCAGTAGTACTAGCGCGGAAACTGAGTCACAACTTTAAGCGCTACCAACAGGCATTCACAAGTTTTAAATGTGTTTAATAGGCATGGTATAAAAAGATAATTCAATAAAAAAGCTAGCAAGTAAAAGGTTGCCATTAAAGACAACGGCTAAAGGTCATAATCATTAGCTGCACTCTACATAGTCGTGATCATGAGCTGAGCAGTCGAGCCACCTAGCTTGGTAGGGAAGGTAACAGGTCCGGCATAAGAGTCGAGCATCAGGCCGACATTGCCGCCAACAGCATCCTTGCAGGCAGCAGTGACGTCAATCGATGGTGGCATGAGGTTGTCTGTTGAACTAAACTGCGCAATAGAAGCGCCAGCTGGAGGAGCAGTTCTCGGGGTAACAGTGTTGGCATCATAGTCACCCACCAATGGCGATACAGAGAGCGAGTAGAAGCTGCCTGTTCCTGAAGTTGAGACTGGCTGGGGCAGCATAAGCGTGCAGCTCTGGATGGTTGACGCATCGGTGATATCGCTGGGCAAGGAGTAGCTCATCAGAATACGACGGAAATCGCGGTTGCCCAAGAACGCAGTGTACGTGGACTGGTTGCTTAGATTGGTATCGCCGCAAGGAGTCGTACCGCACATCATGTTGGTGTAAACGAGGCCGGCATCCTTGGAAATGGGCATCATGTAGTTTTTGGCAGCAGCAGCAGCAGCGGCAAAAGCAGAGATGGCAAAAGAGAGCTTCATGGTCGTTATTAAATATTCTGTCAAGATTAAAAGTGGAAAGAGTGTAATGATGTGTAGGAAAGAAGGGGAAATTGGGCTAGGCGCACATAGTGCCTTTTATACAAAACATTTTGTGTATGTGTGCCAGGTCTAGTTGAGTAGAGCCAGGAGAATATTTGCCGAGTAGAACAAAGATGACACTACACAATTGACAGTCTTTTTGCTTATTCTATCCCATTTGCGCATGTGAATAAAGATATCTAAGAGATGAGGCGCTACTGAATTGCTTAACAGATAATTTGACACAGAATACACGCTAAGACGCATCTTTTTCTCACCATTAGAAGCCACTCCTAGCCGACTAGGAGAGGTGCTTACTTTTTTTGAGGAGCCCCTTAGCTCTAGCGAGAAAATATTTCCCAGGCAATTGTCTGCCCCCCCAAGCGACACTGTCATTTGAGCCCATGGGAGAACTACAGATGCCTATGGTCAGGTACAATGTTTGTTCTATTGCAATGGCATTGTAGGGGTTTCCAAATTTAGCACCAAGGAAAAGAGTCGGGAGGCTCGATTCTACCTTTCTGGGATAGGGTCGCAGATTTTGGTTCACACGTTCCCGGCACACATTACTTCCGAGCTTTGAACGAGCTACGAAGACAGCTCCTTTTCTCCAGATGCAGGGCTCGCTCAAAACGCATGGCTAGAGTTCTATTGTCGCACCCGAAAGCAACAATAGCAGGCAAGGTGGCCTACTGCTCCCCCAATCCTCTCGCGCTGCTGATCTGCTGCGTTGATTCTATGCTTCCTGATCATGATTTTGATGTTTGGACTGCGTGCTCCTAGTCAGCCTCTTTTGTGCTTTGCGTATTTACGATATTTTCCTTCAGACGTAATTTGCTTACTATTGGAGCACGAGCAATGAGCACTTTATGCGAGCGCCTATTGACGAAATTCCCCGGACGCAATGACCAAATTGAACAACTCTTGTCCCTGCTAGGCGAGGTAAGATAAACAAAAAAGCAACGGGTTTGCTCTCTTTCCTCGACCAAAAGACAACAACCAACCATGCTGTTAAACGTAACAGACTCTAAAGTTTACTCTGTAGCCCGAGGACCCCGCTCCGCCTTGCGTGTTTGTGTATGGGCCGAGCGCGACGGGAAAGACGTCAGTTATCCGCGACCTATTCAGCCAATACGACACGAGTAAAAGCCACTACGCATTCATAAACAGCGTGGAGTGTTTTACGACGCGGCTGCTGTTTGAGCGGACGCTCAACGCCTGGGCTGGCCATGTTCCCAGCGCCGACAACCGGTTTTCAAACTACGCCAAATGCGACAACCTGGTAGACTTTGTCAATACCGTACGTGACCTGCTAGTGATGAATGGGAAGCAACACGAGGCGCACTATATGGTTATTGATCAGGCTGAGCGGCTGCGGGACCGAGGCCCAATGCTCTTGACCTCGTTGCTGCGTTTGCCTGAGCTTACTGGAGGGGCTAACATATCTGTGGTACTGATCTCGAACGTGGTGTGGGACAAGTTCCGACCCCGCCACGGAGGAGCTGCCGATCCGCTATCGATATTCTTCCCGTATTACACCAAGCAGCAGATACTCCAGGTCCTGGCGAAGGACTGCCCCTCGGATGAGCCTCAGCCCTTTTTCCTGACCTTTGTTGACGCCGTTTACGAAGTATTCCACCGCAATTGCGTGGACCTGAATGAGCTTCGGCACTTGGTGGCGATGCTCTATCCAAAGTTTGTGCAACCCGTCTTTGAAAAGCAGGCTACGCGCAGTGAGTTTGCCAGACTGTTCAAGCTCTGCCAGCCCTATTTTGCTGCTGCTTCTGAGCGCCTCTACTTGCGCGAAATCTCCACATCCGAGTGGCAGAAATACTCGGCCGTAGCCTCAGCCAAGAACAACCCAGAGGACGTAGCCACCTCTATTTACCATATGGCAGAGAACTCTGATGGCATGGACTTGCCACACTATACAAAGTTTTTGCTGATCTCCGCCTACTTGGCTTCCTACAATCCGTCGAGGCTGGATGTGCAGTATTTTGCGCGAGGAAAGGATCCAAAGCAGAAGCGCAAGCGGAAGGGCGGCGGTGCCTCGGCTGCCACTGCAGAGGATGCTCTGGGTGGGAAGGATAGGCAGCAGTTGTTGGGACCCAAGAGCTTTGCGATTGAGCGTATGCTGGCCATATTCTACAGCGTCATTGCGGAGCCCGTTGATAGCGCTGTTGATGTGCAAACCCAGATCGCCTCGCTTATTACACTGCGGCTGCTGACAAAGACATCGGCAGGCGAACGCCTGGATGGAATCAAGTGCAAGTGCAATGTCAGTCTGGACACTATCCGAGCGATATCTCGCAGCGTGCGCTTTGAAATCGATCGGTTTCTGTACAACTTTACCTAAGGCTCTTTTCAGCCCGTCCCCTAGTCTCATTTTTATCAGGAATATATTGATGTTGTAAAAATGGTGCTTTGTCTTACATGCACATACGATATGTGACGTAGCGGCCGGCGGTTTCCGAGGGTCTGATGATCTGAACAACCTGACCGCGATTCATTCCATAGTATCTAGCAACGGGGTCGTCCTGCTGAATTCTAGGTAGCTGAGTCTCCTTCAGCCGGTACCTCTTCAAAATCTCCTTCTTTTGCTCATCATTAAGCACCTTGTGCTGGGGCACCAACTCGTGCTCAGTAATGTTTACGAGGAGATCGGCCTCATTAAACTTTTCCATGCGATATTTCCCCGAGATCTGCGACATGACCTTGGCCGCCGACGGAGTTAGCGTATTGCGGTAGACGACGATACCACTGGTCACCGACTCTTTCGTCATCTTAGTTATATAGTCCTTGATGGGCTTAATACCCACAGACTTGTCGTCCGGGAAGAAGAAAAACATTTGGCTCGTGGGATCGTCCTTCTTTTGAACCACAAACGTGAGTCGTGCGCGGTCTACCTTGCCGTTTGGCGCGTACTCGGATTTGAATTTGTCTAGTGAACGATCTAGATCTGAGCTGGCTACAAGGTAATTCCTGTCGTGGCACATTTGGTGTACTGTGCGGTACACGCGCCAGAGACGAGTAATCTCACGAGCATCGGCGTCCATTTTTTAAAAAAGAAAAAGTAACGAATAAAGGCGAAAAATTTAGTAGCAAATAAGCAAAAAAAAATATATGCTACTTTTGCAAAAAGTTGGTTTGGCACGAAAAAGTGGTGATCCCATGGGCCTGATCCGCTATCGGGCCTGATCACTAATCACATGTTGCAAGCAAACATCAGCCCCTCTCAACAGCTTTCCGTTCCACACTTTATTGCTTGCTTAATACAAAAAATTCGCATAGTGACAAGTATGCTGATGGCGGAGAAGGTCGATGGGCTTCTGTAAGCGCTTCTTTGGATATGCGAGCGCTGGCGGTATCTGCGGTGGAATATTCAGCAGTGACGATCGCTTGAGACTCTGAGAGAGACTGGTCATGATATTTGCTTTTCTCTCAATGCCTTGCCTGCAAATGTGATTGAAGAAACGGCCTGTCACATGCGGGATGTGTAGGCTTGAAATGTCCGCCGATTTAGAGTAAATAAATAAATGATCAATTGACAAGGATTATGTTAGATAGTACTATGCGAGTTTATTTTAAATCCTATATATAATTATCCTAAATATATGAGCTAAAATAACTAAAGAGATCTCACACCACTAGTGCCTCGTAGCGCCATATTTAAACAGCGCCGCCATAGCCGCTTGTAATCATAATCTTGCGATTATGATCATGGACTCGCAATCGCGATCTGGCCAACTATACTCGCTGCTATCCAACAGCAGCTTTGCACGGCAACAACAAGGAATAGGGCTCTTCTTAGGTTTTGATTTTTATTTAGGAACACTAACACAATCACTTATTCAACTGTTACTAATTTTTTTCTGCAAGGCTTTTTTTCAGCAGCCAGCACTTCCAATAGCTTTTTATATCTGGGATGCTAGTGGGTATCAATAAACAATCTTTTCTATCTGTGCAGTACTCGGATCGAGATCCAAGAGAAGACTACATCGTCGGAATTGCAGTCTCGACCACTTGCATATCCATCCGAGACCTTTAGATCCCAAATGTATACTACGCACTATTCTACGACGCTAGTGCATGAGTAGGCTATCTTTTGCAAACATTTTTAGACAACTAACCACTAGTTTTCTGTCGATGTGACTTAATCCTTTTGTGTCTGCTTGTCTTTTTTCTGCTGGCCCATGGCAAATTTCCAGTACTCTGTGATAAAATCATGCAAGTCCTTGGTAATGGCAGCAACGTTGTTCTCCTTGGCGCGCTGCTCGAACGGGTTAGTAGCCTTTGGCTTGTGCTGATTTTCGTTAGCAGACAAGCGGGAGAAATCTCGTGCTGTCCCTGGCCTAAAAGATTGCACTCTTTGTGCCGCTATATAGCTGGTCCCGCGACACTCAGGATCAACACTACGGTTATCGAAAAGGTGATGTTGCAAGCCTTCTGCAAACACCGCAAGTGATTCTATGTCAAGGTTGCCAGAACTGCCACTGCCACTTCCGCTGGCATTGTTCGCAAGTCCCATACCACT
>JANBSU010000202.1:0-11551 GCA_027578835.1 Coemansia sp. RSA 2050 | reverse complement strand
CCACCACCACCACCACCACCTCCTCCTCCTCCTCCTCCTCCTCCTCCTCCTCCTCCTCCTCCTCCTCCTCCGCTGCCACCTAGAAGCGAATAAATTGACAGCTAGGCCCTCCCCCTTTTTAATATTGGTGGGACATGTGGAGCAACAAGAAAATATTACATGTAGTCTGGAGCCTCTCCCCCCCATCTAGTTAAAAAAGCTCTCTTTTGCATGTTCCCTTTTCTTTTTCACTCTTCTTTTTTCTGTCGTCATGTCGTTTGGTCAACTAAAACCCATTATCGGCGGTGCCTCTGTACAGCCCCACGAGTTCCCGTTTGCCATATACCTCAGCATTGAAACGCAGCCCAGCTGGCATGCGGTATGTGGAGGCACGCTTATATCAGATCGACATATAGTCACGGCTGGACACTGTCTCATTCATGCACCCTCAGCGCAGTCGGTCAAAATCGGCTACGGGCACGCCAGCGTCAAGCAGCAGGAGCACGTAAAGGCTAAGCGGCTCTTGGTGCATCCCCAGTTCAATCCCCGCACGCTATTCAACGACATTGCCATAATCGAATTGGAGCGGCCTCTGCGTCAAACGAGTGGCGTTTACCGTATACCCATTTACTTTGGGCCCGTTGAGGCTGGTCAGGTGCTGACGACGATGGGGTGGGGCATTACGTCGAATGAGCCGGGAGCAAAGACTGTGGCGGCTATGAATCGCGTTGACCTTACTATAGCCGATCCACGCAGCTGTCGAATGGTGGATGAGTCGTTTGTGTCTAACAATGGGCCGTTCATATGCACTGGTACTCAGCCTGGTGGTCGCGACGAGTGTAGCGGTGACAGCGGATCGCCGGCCGTCGTTACTATGCAGAGGGGAGTGCCGATGGGCCAGCGAGAGCTACTGAGGAGCAGTGGCTTTGGCAGACATCGGCGGAGATTGCAAGCAAGGGATGTGCGGCTGGTTGCACTGACTTCATATGGGGACAATACGCGCCATGACATACACCCGCCGTGCGGCGATCCACTGGGATTCGGGTTCAGCACGCATATCTCGCATTATGAGGAGTTTCTTACTAATGCTACGGGTCTCTCGCGCTCAGCGCTGGAGGCGCCGGTGCACCTGGATCGTCTGGTAAGCAAGCAAGCAGGCAGGCAGGCAGGCAGGCAGGCAAGTAAGCAAGTAGTTGGTGACTGTAGTCAGCCTGTTTGCTAATTATAACCATTTTGGTGTAGGCTGACTTGCATGCGTCGGGTGCAAATCCGAGGGTGACCGCACGTGGCACGCCATTATTACCGATTACGCTGGCGCTGCTTTTCCTCCTTTTTAAATAGCATGGGCCCCCTTATCCCAAAGAGTGCCTTCTTTTCTCTCTTTATTTTTTGTAATTACAGTTTTTGTTCTTTAATTTATAATGTACCAGCGAGATTACGACACGGTAAAGTCCAAGCTCCGCGGATTGTGGTCGCAGTACAGCAGCGGCACCGCCAACCCATCTGCTTCTCGCGATGCGCCCGCCAATGCTGCGGCGGAATTAATAGAAGAAATGCTGCTCTTTCCGACCTACGCATACCGCGACGAGCGACTAAAGGTGTGGCGAGTGCAGGTGCGTGGCTGGGGCTTTTGTCGCAATCCCAATACGCGGCGGGTGCGGCTGGCGGCCTCGCTTATGCGGCGCTTCATTCGCATTCCGCCTGGCGGCGAGTCGGACCAGCTGCTGCTCGACCGCGTGTCATACTTGTTCGCCGGTCAGCCGACATCCAGTGACATGGTAAAGGTCGCCATGGCGGGCATTGCCGAGCCCATGCCCTTTGAGCTGCACACGCGACAGAGTCACTTGCACCCGCCCGCTGCCGCCAAGCCCCAGGCCCAGGCCCAGGCCCAGGCTGCTAGGTCGGTTAGCCTGCTGGATGCGCCCATCGTGCTCACCACGCATTTCGATCCCAGCGGAACCGTTGCTCAAGACACGTATACCAAGCACAGCAGCACAGCGAGCAGCGAGCGCAGCAGCGAGCGCAGCAGCGAGCGCAGCGGCAGCAGCAGCCGCCACCACGGGCACGACCGCGTTGTTCGCAATGCCTTTGTGGGGGTGGAGCCGACTATCATCCAAAAGGCGCTGCAGATTGACGCGTTTTCTTGGCAGAACATGGTCCTCGACGAGGGCCTCTTCCAGGGCGAGATCCTGCTGGGGTTCAACGAGCTCGAGTGGCTCATCCAGAGCTACGAGGCCAGCCACGACGGGCCGGCCAAGGACAGCGCGGGCAGGCGGCGGCGGCGGCGGCGGCGGCTGGTCGAGCTGCGAGGCAAGCTGTTCGGGTGGCCCGAGTCGCAGATAGTCGGCGGCCTGGTCCACCTCGTGGAGCCCCTCGGCGTGTCGGTGGTCTCTGACATCGACGACACCATCAAGGCCTCGAACATCACGGCCGAGAAGCGCATAGTCCTGGAGACTGTCTTTGCGCGGCCCATGCTGGCCGTGCCCGGCATGTCGGAGCTGTACCGCGAGTGGTTCGAGCTGGGCTGCGAGTTCCACTACGTCAGCAACAGCCCGTGGCAGCTGTACCCCTCGCTGGACGAGTTCTTCCACAGGTACAAGTTCCCCCCCGGCAGCGCGCACTTGCGCTCGTTCGACCCCAACGACCTGCTGTCGGTCAAGAACTACACGGGCACGCCCCAGCTGAAAAGCGACGCCATCGAGGCGCTCTTTGCCATGTTCCCCCGCCGCAGGTTTGTCTTTGTTGGCGACTGCGGCGAGCACGACCTGGAGACCTACACGGGCCTGGCGCGTCGCTACCCCGGCCGCGTGCTGCGCATCTACATTCGCGACGTCTTTGCCCCCATGAGCGTCGCCGCTGTGACGACCGACACGGCTGCTGCCGGGAACACCGTCGGCCAGGGCATCATCCCCTATGGCATTGTGCGCCCGTCAAAGCCGCGCCAGAGCCACCGCCAGCAGCAGCAGCAGCAGCAGCAGCAGCAGGCCGAGAGCGACGCTGACGCCGATCTGATCGGCTTGGACGACCTTGCCTCCAGCGACTACGACTCGGACAGCAGCCCGCAGCAATTGGCTGCGAAGCAAAGGCCGCCGGTCCCGCCCAAGCCGAGCCATCTGCGCAAGGAGTCGTCTGCTTTGTCGAGCCCGCCTGCCCGCAACATGGGTGTGCCGCCGCCCAAGCCGCCGCGCCGCGTGAACACGGGCGACTACTGCAGCATGCCTGGGTCGTTCGCTTCGCCCGGCAACATGCCCCTGGATCCGCCCGGCTGCTCGGCTGCCAGCTCGCCCGGCATGATGGGCGACCGAGTCGCCACCGCCACCACAGCCGAGCGACTCGAGGCTCGTGTCACGCAGCTAAGGGAGCAGGCGCAGGAGTGGCTGGCGTTCTACGCCCAGCAGTTCTATGTCGCTCCCACGCAGAGCTTTATCCGCTACGCCCACGTGTTTATGCCCACCATCGAGCAGAACAAGCACATCATCGACTACGAAGCAGTTGCGACCAATGCAACTGCCGCCCTAAGCGAAGCAGAGGGTGCTATGTCTCTGTCACGACAACAGGGATCGTTCGAGCTGCCGCAGAGCTTGGTGGAGCAGCAGCACCAGCACCAGCACCAGCAGCAGCAGCAGCAGCTCCACCATGCCCAGAGCGCGCCGAACATCACCGTGGACCGTTTGCACCAGCAGCACCAGCAGCAGTCGACGAGCAGCAGCACCAGCAGCAGCAGGCCGGATAGCATGGGGCAGCGAGCCACCTCCTTCTTTGGCGCTTACAATATCCCCGAGCCGCCGCCGCCCGAGGCGCAGCTGGCTCGCACGAGTCGCCGGCTGCTGCTGTGGAAGCGGTACCAATTGGCGACGCAGGGATTGGCGCCAGACCTGTGTCGCCTGTTTGTCGACGCGAGCGACATTAAGCAAGACAGCGAGCTCTTCGAGTCGCTACTGATTCTCAGCACAGCAGAGCAGCCGCTGGCCCTCTAGCGTGGTGATTTATTAGTGGTGGTGGTGGTGGTGGTGCCTTTTAAATTGGCTGATTCCAGGCAACACCGACTGCAATTTAGTCTCTACCTCGTCCCACTCGGCAGCAGCATCTGACAGCATGGTTAGCGCGCCGCCCGCCCCCACACTTAGTCGCGCTCCCCCTTGGTCCACAATGGCAGTGCGGATGACGACGCTCCAGTCGGATTGCCCGTGAGCTGAAAAGTACCCCAGGCATCCCGAGTACACGCCGCGGCCATCCCCTGACTCGAGCTCGTCGAGCAGCCGCATGGTGCGTAGCTTGGGGGCGCCAGTCATCGAGCCCGGCGGGAAGCAGTGAGCCAGAGCGCCAACATCGCCTACTGAGGCGCGCAGCTGCGCCTGCACCGTCGTCACCATCTGATGCACCATCGCATACGACTCTATCGCCATCAGGCTAGGTACCCGAACATTGGCGTTGTGGGCAATCCAGTTGAGATCGTGTCGGATGAGATCGACAATCATCAGGTTCTCTGCGCGCTCCTTGACGTCGTTCTGCAGCCGAAGTGCGCGCCCCTCATCGTCCCTCTCCCATCCCTCCACGTCTGCAGTGTCAATGGGACGCGGCTTCCGGCGGCTGGTGCCCTTGATTGGCTTCATCTCGACCCACCGCTCCTCATCGTTGCTCTTTGTTGTGCGTAGGAAGCGCTCGGGGCTGCACGACGCCACGCCAGCCCCTAGGTCGCCCATCCACAGCAGTGCGCCGTACGGAGCCGGGTTGTGCCTTCGCATAAAGGTGTAGAGCGAGCGCATGTCTTGCGCTGACCTTATCACAGCCTCCTGTAGCGGCAGGCGGAACTGAGTGGTCAGGCATATCTCGTACGACTCGCCCTGCGCAATCCACTGCTTTGCGCGAGCTATAGCGTCCATGTACTCTGCGCGAGACAGATCCGGCTCCATTGCCGCCGGCAGCGCTGGCAGTTTACTGACGACGACGGGTGCCGCCATGGTACTCGGGCAATGGAGCTTCACCCACGACCTAATTTCCTCTGCCTGGTGGCCAATCCAGTCGGCGGCTTCGTCTTGGCAGCGGAATCCCAGGGCGCCAACCCAAGACGGCGTAGAACGCGCGCCTTTGGCCGCTGCGACCAGTGCTACCACGTATGCCAGCGGCGGCTCATGCTTGTGGTCTACGACTATACACCGGTCTACAAACGTCAGCTGCGCGTCGGGCAAACGGTCCCCATTATCATTGTCTCTCTGATTCTGATCGGGGGGGTCCTTTGCCATTGTTGGCTTGGGTGCCCCCCTGCCAGGCACCCTGTTGGTGTCGTGTCTCATCTCGTAGCCAAAGTACCCGATCCACCCGCCCTGAAACCCGACCTCATTGATCGATGGGCCGACGATCCGAGTTTGGTCGACTATGCCCTGCATCCACGTCCAGAACGTAGCAGCGTCATCTAGCTGGGATGGCTCGTTGCTGCTATTGGCTTCCTCCGATAGGCGGACTGCTGTAACTCGCCGAGTATGGACACTGTAGCGCACTGTTATGCTGCCGGGTGTCTGCGCCGACGCCATGACCGACATCCCCCCACTGTTGCTGTTGGCGCTATCGAGCCAAATGGGCGCACAGTCGTCGCCGCCGTAAAAGCGCGCAAACAGGTCACCGCTGATATCAGTGCCCCTGTATTCGCTCAAATCGACTTTATCGTAGACCAGCCGCAGCCCGCCGTGGGGCTTGTCATCATGGCGCCACATGCGATTATCCTGTGCCAGCAGCGACAGCGCAGCCACGTCACTAGGCAGTGCGGCGGCTTTCGCTCGAGAAGGCTTGGAGGAGGAGTGGTGGTATCGGGCTATAGCGCCGAAATTCTCCATAATTTGCGCACCGTGCTCTGAGCAAATCGACTCTGGGTGGAACTGCACCCCAAACAGCGGCCGAGTGCGGTGCCTTAGTGCCATGACCTCGCGTGACTCCACCTCCCTTATCTCGTTGGTCTCGGGGTCCAGCGTTCTCACAGTACTGGTGGCGCGAGCGAGTACTTTGAGCTCGGCAGGGAACTCGCCCGGCTCCTCGCTGACAGCCAACGAGTGGTACCGAACCACTTTGAACATGTCCGGTACTCTGTCGAATAGCCCCGGCTCACCATCGTCTGGCACCAGTTCAACGGGGCTCAGCTGCCCGTGCACTGGTACTGCGCACTGCCTTACTTGCCCGCCAAACGCCACCGCTATGCCCTGATGGCCCAAGCATACGCCGAGCACGGGAATTCCAGTCAAGTGAGCGTGGCGGATCAGGTCTCCGCACACTCCAAAGTCCTCTTGGCGCTGGGGGTTGCCCGGCCCAGGTGAAATTACTACGCTGTCAATGTGTGGTAATAGGGTGTCGCGCACTGTGGCCCACGAGTACTGGTCGTTGCGAATCACTACTATGCTGTCCAGGACACTGGCTCCCTCGGGCAATTGCCGTACGAGCAACTGCAGCAAATTGAGCGTGTACGAGTCGTAGTTGTCCACCAGCAACGTGCGCAACGGCTGTGTGTCGCCACTTTTGGCGAATTTGGGATATGTAGCCGCCGGCATTACTAATACGACTTTAAAAAACTATGAAGACAATAAATTGCGGAGCAGCGTTTACCAGCCAGCAAACACAATTGGCTGGCATGTCTGTGAGCGCTTTTTTTTAATTTGATCTCGATCCCAGATCGATGGGGGGGGGACTTGGTATCTGCTGAAGAATCGCTCAGCTTTTTCTTGTTCATGCCAATTACGTCACAAGAAGCATGTGGGGTAGCCCACGAGTAGGTGGCCCGCGAGACACTATCATCTGGCTCCACTTGCAAGACTTGTTATAATTGGCACTTGAAACACGAAGAAAAAACAACAACAGCAACAGCAAACCCAAGCTTGAGTAAATTCTACTCAAAAGCAAAAGCCACTTTTGCACATTTAGTACAGCTTATACTGTTGACCAGTTCATGCCTCTTATAAACGCCCCTCGAAAAAACAGCAAGGCATCAAGGCCCTCTCTCTCACTTGCGTGAAAGAAAAAAAAGGGAGATGCTTGCCCAAGAGTAGCTGAGGGAACATCTTTTTATTTCAAAGAGCTTTTCTTTTCCCAATGAACTGCCTGACCTCTTTCAGCAAGACGGTTTTTTTTTCTTCATTCAGCCTCCGCCAATGAGGATGAGTAAAAAATTGCAAGAGAAAGCAACTGTCAAGTCATGCCTCCCTTTGGGGCTTGCAAGAAAAAGAGGATTCAAAAGAAAGCCTTGGTCAGCAAAAGAGGGGCTTGCTAGTTGCTTTTGTATGTGTGTGTGGGGTAAGTGAGAACTCCTTTCTCCCTCTTCTTCTTTCTTTGGTATTATTATTTCTCTACTCTAATTGATTTACTTGTATACGTCTTTTTCTTTTGTTCTACTGAAACCATGGCAAAACGTACCAAGAAGAGACAAACTCCAGGCTTTGATTTTGATACTACTGGTGATGACCTAGACCAGTCTAGTAATGAGCGTGGCAGCTGGTACCCAAAGGACACTGAAAACTTTCACTGGGTACTTTCCAGGTACACCAAGGTTGACTCTGATGGCGTTTTGCACCTGGACCACCGCTACTTGGACATTAGGGACATTAGTCTAGTTGAGCTAGTTGAGAGTGAGAATGAAGCCAACAAGAACACTCCTGGCTATGTCCTAGTCAGCGATGAGGACATTATTAACAGGCTGGAGGCTTTTAATGACTCCAACCCAAACAAGGACTGTAGGCGCTGGTTCACCCTGCTCAGGGACCTCCAAGCTGCTGCAGGAGGCAAGCACAGTGTACGTCAAATCAACACCAAGCACATCAACACCAGGTCTAGGTGGTCTGTTCCATTCAAGTCTCTGCACGAAGTAGGATACTTGATTAAAAACCAAACCCAACGTAGCCTTGCTAGGTACAAGTCAAGCCACCCTTCCCAAGCTCTGCCTCCTTACAGGACAAACATTGAAAAGAAGAATTTGGCTTCAATCAAGGCTATAAAAAAGTACGCCCAACACAGACAGTATGTTGAGCTCCGCCACCCAGACAGGTCCTACCTGACCTTTACTTTTACAGAGCCAGTAGATGATGCTGAGGTTTCTGACGACGTCTCAGAGCCTGAAAGATGGATTAGAGCCATGATTAAGAGACATGGCCCCCCTATGGTTCTCTACATGGACAAGTGTGCCCTGAATTTGGTCAACTCTTACATTGCAGAGCTTAATGCCCGTAATCTCCATGCGGCCCCAGCTCCTCTTTTGACCAATGCTGCTTGCCATGCTGCTATTACTGGATATATGGACAAGCTCATCGATGAAATAATGGCTATACCCAAGGAAAATCGTTCTGCTACTGCTGCTGCTGCCAAAGTGTCCCTCCAAACTGCTATCCATCGTATGCCCCAGGGTAAAGCCTTGCAGCAGCAAAGAGAAATGGCAAGGGCAAAGGGCCTGCAAAAGAGAGTGCGTGAGCAGAGTGTTGCCCCAGACCATAGAAATGATGAAATGCACCAATTAGAGGCACAGCCAATTGGAATCACCATAGCTATCAATCCAAGAAGGCCGGAGGAGCAAGATAGTCACTCTGAAATAAAGAGGTCTAAATCGCATCTTTTTTCAAAGAAGCAGGATGGCCCCAACAATGGCTACAGTGTAAATTCATACAACAGCTTGAACATATACCAGCCTGAAGATAATGAACATGCAGCTAAACCTACAACCAATCATGCACACATAGATGAAGAGTTTTTTTCAAGCCTCATCAACTGTGAGCAGCCAGGTTCAGCTGGAATGACACATAATCAGAGCTATGGATTTTCTCTTAGTCCCCACTACAGCCAAGCACTAGGCAATTGTGATGCAGATGGTGCCCCACAGTCAGACATCCTTGATGCCATTGTCAACTTGACTGTCAAGAGCAACTCCTCTGCTAGCCTTCAAGAGTCAGCCAGCTATAATGACAGTCTGCTACTAAATAGGATAGCCTCTCCAAATCCCATTGGACACACTCAAAGCTTGCTGCCTCCCTCTAGCATCTTTGATGGCACTGCCTACCCTGCTCCATTGCCACGGTCTATTTCAGACCCAGTGAATCACACTAGAACTGAGTCGCCCTTGTCTCCAGATACTACTACAGGGCCTGCATCAGAGCTTAGCAGCCTGTTTGGCACTAATGGCACAGGCTTTAACTTTCACATGCCATACAATTGGCAAGCAGGAAGCATGCTGCCAGACTCTTCAAATGTACCTCAGTCAAGGATACTCATTCCCCACTCTAACAGCCAGCCTCACTCCTTTGGTGAGCATTCACACTCCTCCTTTGGTGAGCAGCCATTCTCCTTGCCAAGACATAATGTGACTTCTCAGCAGCCATTTGAACCTGCAAGTGGGCAAAACAAGTTGTCCACTAGACTCATCTATGTCAATGGCCAACCAAGTCACATTGAGCTGACTCATGACAATAACACGCTGCAGCCAAACCCAATCATTCTGCCAATCTCCTCTGTCATTAAGGAATCTCATTAGATTACTAGACAAGCCTTTTGCCATAGACAGTATTAATTTCATTTTTTTATAAATATACCTACCAACTAGATTTATATTAGTGTACATAATTCAAAAAGACCTGCCATGGCTTTATCTATTATACTTTGGCATACATGTTAGAATCCTAATATCAATAATAATAATTCTTTTAAAAGCCAGAAAAACGGAACTAGAAAAACTCTTCTCACTAATGCAGGCAATCAGGATGTTTTTAAATCCAATGTATCCAAATGCCAACAATGGTAATTGTGAGGTGTAGTTTTGGGCTCAAAGCAGATTGCTCTCAAACTCACTATTCCAATGCCCTGTACTTGTGATGGAATAAAATAAATAAGAAAGCAAGTTAATATGAGCCGGAAACATAAAACCAGCAACCATGCATGGGCATTTGGTGCAGGATGGGGTGAGCCCAGAGCATGTCAACAAAGAGAGCGCCACTCTGTGAGAGACACTAATCAGTCATTGGTCAAAGGTACATGTGATCTATGTGATGAAATGCTGGATCACAATCGAGAGTAAAATGTTGAGTGATCGCGGATCCAACATGAGGAATTATCAAATTAAGCATATATAGCACATTAATAGCTAAAATAGAGATACTCCATGTGATGACGAAATCACGGGTATAATGGGCAAGACTGGCATAAATTGCTGATGCACGCACATCGAAGACATGGGCAAAGAGACATCCACAAATGCACACAGACAAGATGTGCGTGACGACGACTCAGGGAAAGAACGTATAGTAGTAACAATTTATTGGTATAAAAGCTGTGGCTCTGCCACATATCTATAAAGAAAAACAACAAGTACTCAGTTTATTCTTTACTACACTCCAAGTCAATTCCTTTTTATGGCAGAAAATATACTAGCCAAGGAAAAGAGTTGAAGTGGACTGTTAGATAGTACTATGCGAGTTTAGAGTATACCCAATAAATATATATCCTAAACTCGGAGCTAAAATAACTGAAGAGATCTCACACCACCAGTGTTGGATAGTACTATGTGGGGTTAGAATAAACCCTATATATAATTATCCTAAATATACGAGCTAAAATAACTAAAGAGATCTCGCACCACTAATGCCCCGTAGCGCCATATTTAAACAGCGCTGCCATAGTCGCTTGTAATCATAATCGCAAGATTATGATCATGGACTCGTAATCGCGATCTGGCCGACTATACTTGCCGCTATCCAACAGTAAAGATCATACTATGACTTGTTGGTTTTTCTTATTAGATAAATGTGGCAATGTCACTCCATTTATACTAAACATTTACTACTAATAGATGCCTTTTCCCTGAGTCGTCGACTTCCTCCGTATTGCCGTCGTCATTTGTCTGTGTGCATGTACTTGTCTTTTTCGCCCATATTATCGCGTGATTTCGTTATCACGGCTTCTCTGGTGCGCCTTTGTCACTGGCTGCCAGTAAGCGCTCAATTCGGCTGCAAGCCTCAGGGCCCTACACAAATGCTCCGACTTTATAAATTAGCATGCTCCTAAGCTCTTTCCTGCGCCCTTTTGGAGCCAGCCTCGACCGTGATAAAGAAAAAAGAGAGGCAAGATTCTGCTGTCCTTGGGGCCAACCACTCACTTTCAAGCGATCCAATTATCGGATCCATTTTTCGTTTACTAAATGCGCCAGACTCCATTATCAATGTGCCACTGCAAATGGTTGCTGTAGGACACTACTGTGTGCCTCAAACTTGCATAGTGGCCATTCATGTATCGGCAATATCTCTACTATAGCCACTCGGATCTACGATCCGCTTTTTGAGCAAGAAAAAAAAAAAGTAAAGAGCAAAACTGAAAAAGCGATAAAGAAAGAGAGGCGTCCATACAGTCCTTCCGTTTTTAATGTCTCCTGATGCGCAATCGAGTATCCACGATGCCCGATAATAGCTCTGTCGAATGCACATATCCACGCAGGTTCACATATCATTGTGCCATGGATTAAACAAAGCAATGCGACATCAAATCCCTTTGCCACGAGTGCAACTACCGCCTGGCCTGCAGCGGCAATGCAATTAGCAAAGCCACTAAAGTCCGTATC
>JANBSU010000201.1:0-16576 GCA_027578835.1 Coemansia sp. RSA 2050 | reverse complement strand
ATGTTTCAACAGCCTCGGAGGGAACTCTGCCAAATGCGTTGGAGGGAGCCATACATATCTAGCAACCACGAGGACTGAGGCACCTCCTTGGCAGACCTTGCATTTTTTGGCCATTCTAATTGTTTTTTGGTGCACTGCATGACTGCTTTTTTTTTTCTTAAATTGCCTGTCGCAAAGATAGGCGCAGGTCGGCATGTGGCGCCCTCAGTCAAGTGCACAAAACAAGCCGACCTTACTTTCCCACACAGCAAATGCAGTGGGTGGCCTTAGCTCACAACATTAATCAACACAATGCCCCCATTGCATTGTAGAAGAAACTCCATGAAGCTTTTTTTATGGCTCGGCGAAAGTTTCCAAAAAAAAAGCTTAGCATGTGAAAATTAATTAAAATAGAAAATCAACGCTCACTCAGCCATCCCTTGAGCTCAGCCTGCGTAAACTCCAGCGACAAGTTGGTACTCTTATAGGAGCGAGCAAGCAGCGTGACAAAGCGCTGATAGTTGGACAAAACGTCGTTAGTGATAGCCTGCCATACAATGGGGCGGAGCTTTGGCTCATCAATAAAGTGTTTCTCGACACGCTTAGCCAGCTGCTTGAGATTCTCGCGCATACCGCTATTCGAATGAGCCTGGATAACCTTCTTCAGCTGGCCCTTTGCGAGCGACGGAGTAGCCAGCGGGTCCTTATTAGCAGACAAGCAGCGCTCAACGGCGTCAAAAAAGTCAGTGAGTCTGCCCATCGGCCGCCGCAACACATCCTTAATATATGCACGCATAACCTTGCGCTGAACGATCTGCGCGTGATCCAGATAGGTATCCAGCATGGGCACGAAATAAGGCCGACACCTATGCGTCCTATAGGACTGGAGTCCTGCAACAAGCACAAACATATTCTCCAGCAAGAGAACATGAGTATTGAGCTGCTCCTTCTGCGCATCCTTATCGTCGGCGTTGTTAGAGGCATTGCGCTCTGCCTCGCGAAGCAGAGACTCCAGGGTATCAAAGATCAGCCGCGAAATGCGGCTATATGTGCTATCCGCGATGGCGCGAGCCGTGTACCCCGTGTCGCCGACCAAGTTTTCGATATGGGCAATAAACCTCGGGAATATCCTGGCAAAGGGCAAAGCACCCACGCGCTTCTTCGTAACCAGCTTCGTAGCCTCAATAGCCCGCGCCTGCTCAGACACGTAGCTCTGAAACGTAGACTCCAGCTTATCGTTGCAGCGCTCCAGCACATTAACGAGAAACCCCTGATCGCTCCCCTTACACCGATCCAGAGCCTTTGACACAGAGACCAACATGCCAATAGCCTGCGAGGGATCAAAGCGAGTGCCCATATCAACGAGCGAATCGACCTGAGTAACCAAGCTGCCAAAGAGGAGATCAAGCATGCTCTTGACCTCCTTCACCGAACCGAAATGCACAGTCTGCGTGACAACGTCCTTCGAGTCGAGTTTCGGCCTTGGCATATCCCAGAGCTCAATGGGCCGCAAGCGATGCGTAACCCAGTTGTAAAATGTAGCGTTCTCGCCCAGCCTCGCCTTGGCATCTTCGCCATCGCGTGCAGCATGTCGGTCCTGCGGCAGGCGGCGAGTGGCCCGAGTATGCGCGGGAGGCACGTAGTGAAACAAGTCGGAGATAAAGTTCTGCTCCGCAATGACATTCGCCACAACATTGTCTAGCGCAATAGCAAAGGCCTCGGCCGGCTGCATCTCGCTGCTAGGCACCACGCCGCCGCTACTGGCGCTGGCAGAGTCGCCCTTGACAGCAGAGGCAATAACATGGTGAGCAGCGCCGCTCAAGCCATCCAGGCTGATTCTGCGACCGCCCGGCGCGCCCGAGACACCAGTAGCAGCGGCGCCGACATTGGTTGAGAACGAGAACTCGGCAATGGGGTTGGCGCCCCCACTGCTGACATCATGGCGGTAGCGGAAGAAGAAGGGGCGACACGAGTCAACGAGCTCCTTGGTCTGGTTGGCATAGAGCATGTTCATGCACTGGATATAGAGGGCCTGGAGCTCCTTATCGGCCGAGGGCTTGGCCTCCTTGAGCCAGAGCGTGAGCCCCGCGTACTTGATCATCATGCGGTGCACTTGCTCAGGCCCGCTAATCAGCCGAATGCCGCGATGGGCCGGCCGACCCTTGTCGTTGATGCCGCCGTCGATCTTGAACTGGAACATGACCTTGAGGTAGTCGTAGACGCGGGTAGAAAAGTTGGCACTGTAAAACTCGTACTTTTTCATCTTCTCGCGCGTAGCCTCCAGGCCGCCGACCCCAGCACCGGGCGTCGTGCCCAGCATGCGTTTGAGCGAGGCCGCCACACGCTCCACGCGCTCGATGCCATCGGTAGTCTCCAGGGACTCGTTGCGAAGGACCTGGAGCTCATCCTCAGACAGCATAATAGTCTTGAGTATCCTGTCCAGCTCGACCAAGAGCCGCTGCTGGTTGGCCTCTTCGACCTTGAGGCTCTCGTTCTCCGTCTGGATCTTGCGCACATCATCGTCCATCGACTCGAGCTCCAGGCTATAGAACCTGAGCATCTCCTCCATCTGCTCCAGATGCGCAATAGCGTGGTCCAGCTCCTTGATCAGCTTGGGCACCTGCTTGTCGGCCTCCAGCATGTCGCGCACATTGTCCGACTCCAGCTTATGCAGCTCGCCCAGCAGCCGCGACTCCAGCTGGGCGGCATCCACGTTGGCCCGCCACCCAAAACTCCCCACGAGCTCGTCGGCCGACAGCATGAACGCCTCGTCCAGCAGCATCTCCTCCACGTCGTCCACCTCCTCCTCAAGCTCGTTCACGTCGGCGGGCATCGCCGGCGCCTCCTCGACGGGCTGCTGCATGCCCATGGGCACGAGGGCCGAGACATCGCCGCCATGGTCGGCCACATACTTTGTCATCCGCCGCATCAGCGCGCTCTGGTCGCCAGGCCCCGGCCCATGCCCGCGTCCCTGAGTGCGCGGGCGAGCCTGGCTCTCGGACGAGCCACCGTCCATCTGCGCACGACCAGGGTCAAACCCAGGCATCGGCGGCATAGCCGGAGGCCCCGCGCCTTGTTGCAGGGTAGGCGCTCGATTGAACACGGATTTAGGCCTAATAGCACCAACACTCCCCGTAGACGGAGCACTGCCAGGGGCACCACCAACCGTATTAACGTATCTCGGGGGCTTGACGCTGTACTTATTGCAGAACCCAACGAGCATCTGCACAAAGCCCTCAACGAGCACGGCGTCGGTCGACGAAAAGTCGTATTTGTGGTTGAGGAGCAGGGAGAATCTAGTCGGTTCCTTAAACTCGATGGCTTTGACGTCATCCACGCTCCATGTTTTGCTAATTTCTGCTAGGTTGTTGTTCATCTTCACTTTGTGCAGACGCACTTTGCGATTCCGCTTCACCGTAATACACAAGATACGCGGTTTGGCCGGGCCACTGCCCTTGGCATTGTCGCGCTCCATGACGCTGATTACATTTAGTAGTCTCTCGCGTCGTGGTTGTTGTCCTCCGGAACTGGACTTTGCTGCGTTTTCTTGTGCTGCGCTCGCCTCTACGCCGATAAACACCTGCTGCCGAAGCAGGTCGGCGATTGCCTTGGCCTTGGCCGTCTCGGCCTTTGAAGACATTGTGAAAAGAAAAGGAAATATTATGATTTTACAGAAATGCAACGGTTGATGCTGAACAGCCTTTAAGAAGCTGCTTGCCTGGAAATGAATCCCCCACCTAGTGTCACGTGTCGTCTCTGCCTAATCTACGATCACTTGATCCGCCAACCCTGCTTATGTGGAATAAGCCCAAGCGAAAAAAAATCACCCTATCTTTACACTTGTCGTTGCTAAATTCACGTCTTTATTGTTCTTTATTTAAATCGAATTTGGACAATGTCCGCTCCAAAGGCCATTATTCAAATGCTCATGACGGGCACCCGCATTATTGGGCGGGCATTCGGCGACGCATACAAACAAGCCTCAGCCAGTAACGTATCTCGCCCAACAACTGTAGAGGACCAAAAACAGGCCATAACCCCCCACCAACAGCTAAAACACTGCTCTATTGTGTAGACTCGGCCGCAGCTCGGGCAGCGGCAGGCAATATGAAGGCGTCAGAGGACGGCGATCGAATGACAAAGGCCTCGGGCATAACAGTAGACGAATCAATTAAAATCCTAAACATCAAGGATGCCAACGATAAGGAAGCTATAGCCAAAAAGTTTGAGCACTTGTTTACTGCCAACGATCCCAAACAAGGCGGCACTCTTTATCTGCAATCCAAGGTTATCCGTGCTCGCGAACGGATAGAAATGCATTGGGCTCAAGAGAAGCTCAAGGCAGAACAGGATCTGCTCGCCGAAAACAATGCCACGGAGACTCCCTCTGACGCACCAAAACCGCCGCCACTGCAATAGATTGGGGAAAGAAATAATTGACGTTGTATAGAATGATCCAAAACAACATGCCTTTAATATATTCATTAAAAAGGTATCGATAAGAAACAAGATATAAAACTTTATGAAGCAAAAACAAATTTTGCTCCGTTCGTTAATAAATATTGGTCTGGTAGAGCCACAACAAAAGCGGGGAGGGGAAACCATCGTTCGTCACATAGAAAAGCGTCAATATCAGTGAAGGGCCGCATTAAAACACATAGCATGGGCAACACGGTTAAAAAAAAGTCATGAAATAGGGTTAGAAATTGCCCAGCAATTACTAATACCCACCAACGTTTGGTTGAGCTACAGGGCTCGTATCATCGTTATCTAAAGTGTCGTCAGAGCTGCGAATGATGCTGCCAAGTCCGTTCAGCAAGTCCCCTATACCATTGGAAATTCCATTGACCAAATCGCCAATCGGATTAAATGACCCGCCAGCGGCCTTAGGCTTGCCTACTGCTGCTCCCTTGGTGCCCTTGGGGTCTGCTGCGTGGTCCGTGGTCTCGACCTGGTATTCTGGCTCTGGGACAGATGCAGCAGGGAGCGGACCATGGGGGCCATGGTACTTCGAAGGCTGGTGTGACTTTGGCGGCTCAGCTGGAGGTGCTGGAAGAGGTGGAGGAGGTGGGGGCGGAGGTGGAGGTGCCTGTACTGGAGGTGCCGGTGGAGAAGGTGGGGGCGGTGCAACAGGTGGTGCCGGTGGTGCAGCAGGTGGTGCTGGTGGTGCTGGAGGGAGTGCCGGCTGGGCCGGTTGCTGAACTGGTGGCGGTGTTGCTGGCTGAGCAATCTCCTCAACTGGAGGCGCTGCATACTGCGGTTGGTTGACAGGACTTTCTTGCATCTGAATGTCGGGCTGTGGCGCTACCGGATATGGTGTGTTTGGGGTGGCTGGAGGAAAAGGCGGCATTGAAGGAAACTGTGCCTGAACAGGGTAACCGCCGTAGCCCGCAGGAACAAAACCACCTGGGTACTGATTGGGAAGCAGCTGAAGCACAAACTGAGCACTAGGAGTGCCATATTCAGGCACCGCCACTGGCCCCTGGTAACCGGCCTGGATTGGTGCTGTGGGAGAGGCAGCATCATCAATTGGCACATCAGCTAGTGGATCCGCACCAGCAAGAGCAGCCGAGACATTCGGGTCAAGAGCGAAAGCTTCGTTAGTTACATCGTAAATAGCATCTTCAAGCGCCCCGGTCCTGCGGCCAAGTCTCGGGGCCAGGTGCGTTGGATACGCCCACGCAAACGATAGCGCAGCGACGCAAACGCAAATAATGCGCATAATAATTGTTCAACAGCTAGTGAGCGGAGTGTTTGGTATATCGTAAAAACAGTCGTGAGAAAGATAGAGCAAAAATATTCCAAAATACCGGAAGAGGGGTGAAAAAAGTGGTGAACACTAGACGTACTCAGTGTTTTTCAAAAAGCATGCTATTGAGACTGTGTGAACTGACAACAAAGGCGTCGATTGTCGTGGACATTTTTCGCTACTTGCGCCACACTAGGGGGGTGGGCAACTCAGTTTGGCATGGATTTCTTCTGCAGCTGAACAAATGAGAGAAAAGCCGCCCTTAATTCAAAAAGCCCAGGCTAGTGTCCACCTGTGGCTTGGAAGCAGATCGCACGTCGACAATTAAACGCACTACTTCCAAGTGTCTTTTAGCATTGTAGCTTGCTAGTCATTGTAACAGGTAATACAATGAGTAGCAAGCGCTAGCAGTGGCTTTGACTAATAAAACAAGCGTATGGATATTCTTTTTTACAAGTAGACCGCCCTGTGTATGGCAAACTGAGCACAGGTTTCTAATGACAAAACGCCAATTTTCACACCCTTCGCCCTGCACTATTCAGGCAACAGGTTCAAGCAGGAGACATTAGTGGCTTATCACAAAAGAAAGAGAAAACAGATGAGTCTGAAATGATATAAAACCCCAGGACCTGACGACCCAAGCAAAATGTTTTTCGATCTGTATAGCCCAAATAGCTCTTTATCTTACAAGCTCCCCTTTTAAAAAGCTCCTCCTTCGTACTCTCGCACCACTCCCGATAATAAACAACCATGCAGACCATTGCCGCCATTGCTGTCTTTGCTGCTGTCGTCCTCGCCGGTGAGGGTGCCTACGAGGCCAAGCCCGCCTATGAGGCTCCCAAGGCTGAGTACAAGGCTCCTGAGTACCACGCCCCGGCTCCTGCCTACGTTGCTCCCAAGGTCGAGTACAAGGCCCCTGAGTACCATGCTCCGGTCTACCAGGCTCCTAAGGTCGAGTACAAGGTGCCCGAGTACCACGCGCCTGTCTACCAGGCCCCCAAGGTCGAGTACAAGGTTCCTGAGTACCATGCTCCGGTCTATGCCGCTCCCGCCTATGTTGCCCCCAAGGCTGAGTACCATGCTCCCGAGTACCACGCCCCAGTGTATGCCGCTCCTGCCTATGGCGTCCACTACTAAGCGTGCAACCTTGCATAAACTTAATTTTGCCTAATCAACATCAGGCAATATATTTAATCTACACCCAAGCCTTTGACCAACATGTCACTTGAACATTGTCTATCACTTGTATCAGGTGATATGCAGACAAAAACGCACACAAGTAATCCGACAAAGCCCAAAGAGGCGTGACTTATCCGCGCTCCCCTTTTCCTGTCTTGCTGGCTTTGTGTGCGCTACTACAAAAAGGCGCTTGGTCGCCCAGTTAGTGTCCCCACCCCTTCTTTTCTTTTCTCTACCTTTCGGCGGCAGCGTTCCCCCTTCCCTTCCTTTGCTCCTCCTCTCTTGTCCCTCGCACTACGGCTAGGCTCCCGCATTTGACTCCAAAGTGCCGAGTAGAGAGGAGGTAGTAGCTTGCTTTGCCCACCTTTTAGCATTTAAAGCATCTTTGCTTCGCCTATCCCGCTCGCGCACACCCCGTCTGGTCTCTCAAGGAAACATCCCGCAGGCCTATTCCCGCACGCTCGTCTTTCCTCCGTACCCTAGTCTCCTACGTCGGCCTACCAAGAAGCAGCGCCAACTCGCTCAGCCGCATCAATTAATAGCCCAGCCACTGTTCTATTTCATGTGCCGTCCTATGCCGCCCACCCTTCCCAGTTCTACTCTCGCACCTCAGCTTATGCCGTCCCAATACCTCGAGATTCAAGCATGTTTACTTTTTGCCTGCTGCTGACTCTGGCTGCCTGTTTACCCTCTGCTGCTTTCTGTGCAAAGTTCTATCCGCCTACCACCTGCGCATTGTCCCTGTATTAGTGATTTAAGAACCAAGCATTCGCGCCTCTAGCTGGCTCCGACTCCGCCTACTCTGTCCAAGTCTCGTGTCGCCAGGATTTATTGCCCTTTCTTTTTTGTGCTATTATTTTTTTGGCTGCCTCTATTTAGCGCCTTGCAGCATGCTCTTTGCGTCGTGGTCCTCAGCACCCCCGCTCCTGGAACTCGTCTATAGCGATAATCCTACAGGTCACCATAGCGGCTATATTTATCTTTTAAAACTACGAAGGTTTCGTCATTGCTCGTTTGGAAGCAACGTACTCGAATAGTCTACCGGCAGAGCCCGATCTTCTTTTTTTGTCGCTGTCATCGAGGAAGCTCTCATTTTTGTAGTGTAAGATGGCCTGCGCGGTATCTGATGATGGTTCGCTGCTAGCTCGATCGGTCGATAAGTGGACTCGATAACAAAGGCCTAACGGCGATTTCGGCGCTATCGGTCGGAATGCCAGAGTGGACTCTTGAGGGCAAGATGTATCGCGACGGCGGAGGAGGAGAGGGTATAAATTTATGTTGAATATGAGTGGAGATGTGTGTTTGTTTTTTGTTTCTGTGTATGTGTGTATGTGTGAAATCTTCAATGTCTTTTTTAGCACCCCGATAAGCCGGGCAATCGATATGACGACGGCGATACGAGGACAAGCAAGCGGCGAGACCATGTCGACTCGAGGACTCACTCGACCATTTTACCACGCGGCGTAGCAACCTCGGCCGAACGAACGGGGTCAAGCAAGCGCTCGACTGCAAACTGGCGACGCTCGGCAATAAGCAGACTATCTGATGATGGTTTTGGTTTTGACCTTACTATTTAGTGGCAGTTGAGGGTTTGGACGGGAGGCGGGATGGTGGGCTTTCATACTACTGCGCTCAGATGCTTTAGGCGCTTTTGGATTAACAATATATTGCCCGTCTACACCACCATTAACTTGGGATTCTAGCACATCCACACACTCGTCCTTAGGCATTAATCCTTCTATTCCTGCTACACTCGTTGTGTAGAGCTTTTAGGTTTTATCTTTGGAGGCTTTTCAAGCCCGCTACCCAGTACTACGCGACTTTTTACTGTTCCGCCACATAGTTTCTTAATCGCAATCATGTGATGGTAATCATGGCTAAGCAGATATTTTTTTTGCAGGCAGCAGGCCTATTGGCGTAAGTGCGCTCTTGTCAAGCCACTCGTTTTCCTTCACCGCGGAGATATTATAAAATTTATATTCGATCTAACCATCGTATCCAACAAAAATGGTAATTGTCGCATCCGCTGCGTCCACGGCATCCGTCGTATCCATTGCATCTGTGGCCGCTGCTAGCGTAACCAGCGATTTAAAGCTAATTCGAAATGTGAGACATTTGAAATTCCGCAACATTCAAATTGTAGCCATTTGTCAAGCTCCAGAAGAACAAGGCCTATTTCAAGCGCTACCAGGTCAAGTACCGTCGTCGCCGTGGTAAGTACACAGAAAGAGAGGCGCTTGTTGTGAAGGCAAATATGATGATTTGAAAAGTATAGTTCATCCGAGTTCAGGCCTGCAAACCTGGTGAGGATTAAAACAAGCATAGTCTTTCGCTCCTATCTGAACCCTCCTCTCCTTATTCCAGCTTTCTACCGCCAACCCGTTGGAGACCAACAGGCTATTTAGCGCAAATGTGGCAGCTGAGACTAAATTTGCATTTTTGTTTTGTGTGAATTTTGTTAGAGGGCAAGACCGACTACTATGCTCGTAAGCGTCTGATCACCCAGGCTAAGAACAAGTACAACTCGCCAAAGTACCGCCTGGTTGTCCGTTTCACCAACACCGACATTATCTGCCAGATCGTCTATGCCAAGATCCAGGGAGATGTTGTCCTCGCTTCGGCCTACTCTCACGAGCTGCCCCGCTATGGTGTCAAGGTTGGTCTGACCAACTGGGCCGCCGCCTATGCTACCGGTCTGCTGGTTGCCCGCCGTGTGCTGGCTCAGCTCGGCCTTGCCGACAAGTACCAGGGCTTCCCCGAGATCGACGGCTCCGTTCAGGAGGTCGAGGCTATTGAGGATGGTCCTCGCCCATTCAAGGCCTTCCTTGACATTGGTCTGAAGCGCGCTACTACCGGCGCCAAGGTCTTTGCTGCCATGAAGGGTGCCTCGGACGGTGGCATCTTTGTGCCCCACTCCGACCGCCGCTTCCCTGGCTACGACGCCGAGGCCAAGTCGCTCGATGCCGAGACTCTGCGCAACTACATCTACGGTGGCCACATCGCTGAGTACATGCGCACCCTGAAGGAGGAGGATGAGGACCGCTTCAAGGCTCAGTTTTCGCGCTTCATCAAGGCCGGCGTTGCCGCCGATGACCTCGAGGAGATGTACGCTGCCGCCCACAAGGCCATCCGTGCTGACCCTGCTGCCAAGCCCACCGAGAAGAAGACCGCCGCCGAGTACACTCGCCGCCGCCAGACTCCTCTCAACGCCAAGCAGCGCAAGGACCGTGTTCGCCAGAAGATCGAGTCCTTCAAGCGCTCCCAGCAGTAAGCAGCCCCTGCTGGCGTTTGATAAGTGCGCTGCTCTGCTTTATTTTCATTTCGTCGACGACATTAAACGAGCCTGCGATGGGGCATACTCCGCCTTGCCCACTTTTTTTTTTGTTGCCGCTTGTGCAGCTATCTGCAGCTGGCGGTGCTCTCGAGTGGGATTTAGCGTTGCAGTGTTTAGGTTGCTTTGAATTTGAATTTGTAAACAGAGTTTGCGTGCCTTTTCATCTTCTAAACACCCTTTCAACAGCTAAGCGAGTGCATGCGAAAAAAAACGAAGAGCTGTTTTTGATATTTTTGGATTAGAGCTATATTGGACAAAGTAGTGCTACAAAAATGCTAGGAAGCGAGAGATGAGTGCTTTTTTTCAGAACGTCTAGACGCAGCCCTGGTGGATCATGGCATCGGCAACCTTGAGGAAGCCAGCAATGTTGGCGCCGGCTTGGATGTCGTCCTTGAGACCGTACTTCTGAGAGGCAGCCAACGAGTTCTCAAAGATGTCCTTCATAATCTTCTCGAGCTGGGCATCGACCTCCTCGCGGCTCCACTGCATGCGCTGCGAGTTCTGGGCCATCTCGAGGCCAGAAACAGCAACACCACCAGCGTTGGCAGCCTTGGCGGGGCCAAACATGACGCTGAAGCTCTTGTAGACCTCAATGGCCTCGTTGGTCGAGGGCATGTTGGCTCCCTCAAAGACGCCCTTGACGCCGTTGGCAACGAGAACCTTGGCATCCTCCTCGTCAATCTCGTTCTGCGTGGCCGAGGGGAAGGCCAGATCGGCAGTGACCTCCCAGGGCTTCTTTCCAGGGAAGTACTGCGCAGTCTCAGAGAAGGCGCAGTACTCGGAAATGCGCACGCGCTTGGCGTTCTTGAGCTCCATGACATGGTTGATCTGCTCCTGAGTAAAGCCAGCGGGCTCGAGAACGTAGCCGTTAGAGTCGGAGAAGGTGAGTGGGATGGCGCCGAGCTGGAGCAGCTTCTCAGCGGTGTACTGAGCGACATTGCCCGAGCCCGAGATGACGCAGCGCTTGCCCTTCAGCGAGTCGCCCTTGTACGAGAGGTAGTTCTGGGCAAAGTACACGCAACCGTAGCCAGTGGCTTCGGGGCGGATGAGTGAGCCACCCCAGCGCAGGTCCTTGCCAGTAAGAACACCGGTAAAGTTGTTTGCCAAGCGCTTGTACTGGCCAAAGAGGAAGCCGATCTCGCGGGCACCGACATTAATGTCGCCAGCGGGCACGTCAGTGTCGGCGCCGATGTGGCGGTAGAGCTCGCACATAAAGGATTGGCAGAATGCCATGACTTCGCGATCGGAGCGGCCACGGGGGTCAAAGTCAGAGCCGCCCTTGCCAGCACCCATCATCAGTGTAGTGAGCGAGTTCTTGAAGGTCTGCTCAAAGGCGAGGAACTTGATGACCGACAGGTTGACCGTGGGGTGGAAGCGCAGACCGCCCTTGTAAGGGCCCAATGCAGAGCTCATCTGTACACGGAAGCCACGGTTGACTTGCTGCTTGCCGCTGTCATCGATCCAGGGCACGCGGAAGGCAATCTGGCGCTCGGGCTCAACAAGGCGCTCAAAGACCTCGAGGTACTGCGGGTCCTTCTCAAAGACTGGCGTCAAAGACTCAAAGACCTCGTCGACGGCTTGCAAGAACTCCCTCTGGTCGGGATCGCGGCGGCGGATGCTGGCGCGGACAGAAGCAATCTTTTCGGCGACGGCAGACATGGTAGTTGTGATCCTGCGATGTAGAATGTGTGTGGGGTAAGCGCGACTGGTAGGAAAAAAGAGATGGACAGAGAGTGCACTAGTTGCAAAAGCAAGTTGGAGAGCGACTGGGCTATTGCTGAAGGTGTTTTGAAAAGTAATGATAGACAACGCTGAAGGAGGGGGCCGGGACCAGCCCATTTTATAGTCGAGAGAGGGGGGCGAGGGCCACCTCTTCGGAGCGGCGATAGATTAAACGCGCGCTTTGCTCTCTTTCTCTCTAGCTCTAGAGCTACGGGCGATTGAAGTCGGGTGTGATGTGCAAACGCCAAAGCCCCAGCTGCCAGGACTCTATCTCAATTGGTCCTCGTGTTCCGTTATGCACCGCGCGCAAAACACAATGGGGGGGCGGGTGCTTTAGGAGTGCTCGTAGCCCAGCCCCTCCCCAAGAAAAACGATTGCCAATCGCGGCCTAATCTCTATGCTCCGCTCACATGGGCAAACCTTCCTCATTGCCCAGCACGGAGATAATGACGGCAGAAGGCACATGCTGCTAGCCATCCATGGCATTGCCCTTTGTTGCCGCGCTCTGTTTGTAATCGCACCAGGAAACGGATATATGCGCCTCAAAAGCCCCGTAATAGCGACGCAATATGTTTACCTGTTGATAGCGTACATGTCAGCGGCTACTTGCTAGTGGCCTATGGGCGGTAGGGGCAATGGCTTTGTGCGCCTCAAGCTCTCGGAATGCGACATGATGTAACCATGAGGAAGGGCGGCCAAATTGCGGCGAATTGCCTGGCCAAGATCGCCTGTACAGAAAGACAAAAAAAAATCTTGGCCATCGCAGCCAATCCATTGGTAGAGACTGGTCATAAGGGTGTGATAGGCACAATCGAATGCAGGAGCTAAAGCATGTGCTCCCTTTACTTTTTCTTTCTTCCAAATAAAATATCCCTCCATTGTTGGCGATGGCCGCCGAGCAAATAGATGGCCACCGATAAGTAACAAAACTGCAACTGCAGTGACTTTTGAAAGCGATGCTTGCACACAGACATGAATTCAACCGTGTGCCCCTCTTGGTGCTTTAGCACAGTCACCGCCTCTTTCAACTACCTAGCTTTATGGCATACGCCTTGTTGGTGGTGGTATAAATAGAGCTGGCAAGCGACCAAGATTCGCAGCAATGCCTCAATAGCCCCCTTAGCTTAACTGTTTTTCGCTCATTTTAGTCGTAAAGTTGTCACATGTATTCTTTATTATCTCTGCCATCTAATTATCCCTTGTCATCTTGGAAGAGCGATAATCCGCGCCCTTGCTATTAGGCGCCCCTGCGTTCTCTCCTTATGGACCTTGCTCCCTATCTTCAGCCATCGGACACATGCTTTCCAGAGCCTCGTATGGGCGCCTACATTCCTGTTTTGTCTTTTGTGCAACGCATGGGCATAAAATAACTGGGTGAGGATTATTGTCATTAATACTGCACCTCTGTATAATACCCCCTCCCCTCGGGCGCATGAGTCAAATGAGCGCAGAGTTTGCCTGGTTCTTGTGTAGAATTGCACGCGCACAAGGGAAAAAGCGGCTTGCTATCTCTAGCTCGATCGTTATCAGGAGCGCATCTTTCATATCCAGGACTGCATCCAAGCCCCGATGGCAGACCAAGATAAGGCCAAACTCAAGGTCAGCCCCTTTGCCAAAAAGAATTACTCATCTAGACAATCATATTTCAAGTGTGCTTGCCCCTTTTCACTTCTCTTACGTTGCTCAGCCAACCGATTTGCCACAGATAGCGGCGTTTCTCTATCCACTCTCATTCGCCCTCCACCTGTCTTGCGAGAGAGCTTTCCTCCCAAAGTAGGCAACTCACAGTCAATCTGTTCCTTGGTTTCCGTCCACTTTCCCTATCGTCTTTTTTCCTACTTCTTTTCTCCTCGGGGTTTGTGTGCATCGGAACTGTAGCTTGCTAGCATTCTCTTTTTGGCTATCTCCGCCTCGCATGTGACACACATGACTTTCGTTGAATGGGCATTGATTAGGCTCCAAGATAACGATCTCCTATCCTCTGCACGTCTCCAATCGTCAATTTGCGATTAGACTGATTAGACTGATCGGGACCACAGCGGCAATATTTGAACCGGCATTAAAATTTGAATAGCTCGCTAAAGACTATGCCACAAACACTGTAGTGACAGTGGCTCTGCTTCATGCCGGTTAACTGTTGTTTATAAAAGCATTGTGCAAGGTAGTAGCCTCAATCACAAACGGACAACGACAGCTAGATACCAACATCACCTTGAAACACAATAGCATGGACATAGAAACCACCACCCACCCTTGCAAGCTGTCAGCCATCTCGCCGCACGATATTGACTGCTGTGTTATAATCTACACTTGCATCATTGCCTTATTCCTTCGCGTGGAAAGCATCACCTGCCTTGCTGAGACAGCTTAGACTGTGGCTATGTCACACTTGTAGATGATAGTAGATCTTGTAAGCGTATTGATATGGTTGTATATATACCATTGCAGCCATGATATTGTTTGACATTCAAAATAGACCTATGCACAAAATAGCTGCTCTAGTTCACCCACTACTTCTTCCAGCTCAACCGTGGCTCTTTCCAGCTCCTCGGATTCAGAGAGTGATGGCTCTTCATTGTCATCGTCCGGGAGCCCCACATCTAGTGCACCAGCCGCATACTTGATTGTTGCGCCTGCTGCTGTGATAGCTCCTGCACCTGCGTCTTTCACGCTGGGCAGCGTGATGACGCCAGTTCCGACTATTCCTGATACTCCTAGGCCACACTTGTCGGCTTTGTGCACGCGCAAGCATGCAGCCACAGTTCACCCATATAGCGGCCGCGCTAAGGCTAGTGTGCCCAGGCATATCCGCAAGCGTATTCACCGTATGAGGGGTAGGCGTGTGCCAAGGCGTGCTGGGGCGCCAAAGATCAAGTTTATTGCTGTCCAGTAACTTGTGTAATGGAGAGCGAGGCTGCATGGTAGCACATAGTCATTTGTAGTCCAGCTTTTCCATGCAAGCGTTGAGATTTTCGTACTATAAGTGGCCCGAAACTTTAGCACTGCTGACAAGGTGGAGTCTTGGCCCAAGGGACAAAGCCGGCCTTGTCTTGCAGAGTGTGTGCTAGTATTCATGCACAGCGGCCATGGAAAAATAAAGGCCAATTTTTCTTTTTTTTTTTTTGCTCTCATGTGATAATGTGGTAGTTGCTTGCATACAATGCTTCAATGTTTCAGCGTTTCAATATTTCAATGGTTAGCTAGTGTGGCAGCTTTAAGCTAGAAATGAATTTGCCAGGGGCGTGGTGTTTGCATCTGGTGCACATAGTATGTTTTGGCATTGTACCTTGCTGAGAGTGTGCTTGTTGTCGCTGTCAAGTTAATTGCGGCAATAGCAGCTAGTGGGAAATAAAAGCATGAAATCGTCTTTTCAGCTTGGTCAAGGCAGTTGCTCCAAAGCAAAGGATGTATTGACATGCATAAAAGCCACATGCTTGACGCCCAGCAGCTACGGCTGCTCTGATATAAAATCAAAGCAGGGGCAATCTGATTATTCGCAAAGGAATAAAAGCGACATTCGGGAGCACCTGAGTGCTTCTTTATGCTTGGAGTCAATTGGAATACCATACCCAAGCTTACATGTATATTATCTGACAAGTGAGAGGCAGCACCAATGATGCCAATGTAATGGCAGTAGAGCCAGGACAATGCCAGAATGTGAAGGCGCTCAGTGGTTTGATGTACATAAGATAGAGTGGCATATTGATAGCAGTAAAGAGCGACAATAAGCCAAGAAAATAAGAAAGTCTAACAACATATATTTGTGGCCCTGAGAAGAGCAGTATGCATTGTTACTATTGCAAGTCGTTGTCACCAACATCCATGCCAAGAGGTAGAGATGGCGGCTAAATTTGCTCACGCAAGGTAAAAACATATGTTTGAATATGCCCTATTCATTTTGATTTAGCTACTGCGTGGATTGTTATCTAGGACTGGTAGGCCCAGGAACACCAGTAGTATTGGTTAAATCTGCATAAAAAGATAGATCTTTGCTGCGATCAGTGCTGCTCTTTCTTTTACTTGCGCTTGTATTATACCTAGAGAAAGTGCTGGGCTTGATGTAATCATGCCAGTATTGTACTGTTGCGAGGCTCCAAGCTTAACAGCAGATCTAGAAAAGGTGGGCCAGCAGGTAAATAAGAGAATTGGAACTTATATTATGAAATTGCCAACAAAAAACCTCTTATTCAATTGTTCCATTTCTGTGTGTCTCCATGTAATCTGCACTCCAACACCCCTCCCCGATTAGGGACACACAATGTTGCTTGTGTCCCGCAACAGTGCTCTTATGGGAGTCTCAGGAGAAATTTATCGGAAAGCCTCCTAATGAATAAATGGCTCCTAGCAGCATTAAAGGGGTGTGGCTAATGGTTGTGCTATAAAAGTGCGCTATTCTCTTATGGATTGCAGCGTATTGGCATAGCTAAGCCTCACTCTTAAGCACTGCATGGCACTACACCTGTTTGAGCATTTTGTAGGTCAGTTGAGGCGCTCTGTTGCAGGCCCAGAGGCAAGTTCAACATAGCGATTATTGCACACTAGTATTGGCATCTGCACCAGCATAGTGGCTGTTGGATAGTACTATGTGGGTTTAGAATAAACCCTATATATAA
>JANBSU010000200.1:0-16609 GCA_027578835.1 Coemansia sp. RSA 2050 | reverse complement strand
TGAAAACAATAGAGATAAACTGCTAGCAAAATATATTCCTGTGGGTGATGATTTTGGCGCTGAATATAGCTAGCTACGTGGATTTAGGCTCACTATTCTCAAAGCTCCTAGTGGTTTTTACAATGGGGCTGTCGACGCCTATTTATGAAAGGGTTTTATTATCATGTGCGCCCCTCTGGCGTGCTCAACAGGAGCTAGACAACCCACGCTTACTTGGACTATAGCTTTTTTAAATCTATATTTTTCGCAACTTTTACCTTTCAATATTTATAATGGAGTTACTGTCTGCTCCATAGTCAGCTACAAGTTCAAGGGGGAGGGATGGCATTGCGCCACATTCGAGAAAATGAATCATATTTGCCTTTTTAGGCAATGCTGCTGGCATGTGAAAAAAGTACCACTTCTACTTTCTTTCTCCAACTGCTCAATTTGCTCCTCTTTTTTTATGAAATTTCTTGGCTCATGCGCATTCTGCTGCGGCAATTTGCACTGCGACAATCACTATCGAGCATACGCATGATGAGCACCAGCGCGTCCCTGATACTCGACTACAGCTATGCCACTTCGCAAGTGACCGAGCACGAGAGCGAAATGAGCGCCAGCGAGTTTATGCTCAGCGGCGGTGACGGCATATACACGGCCATGCGAACTGTATGCCACGGCACGCGTTTATTTCTGTTTGACGATCACTTACAACGTATTTGCAAGTCTCACAGCGTGATGCTATCCAAAGAAGACGGCGTGAGGCAAGAGCAACTTGATACAGAGTACTGGCGCGGACTATTGGCTCCACTAATACGTCGCGGTCTGAACCGGTTTGGATCTGGCAGCGACCAGGATAGCAAAATAACGGTGCTCGTAGACAAGAATCGCGTGGCAGTGCAGTTTGTGCGGTTGCTGGGACCCAATGGTCTGGATCCCTCGTGTTGGGTGAAATTTGTTTCGGGTCGTCGCGACCACCCAGAGGCGAAATCCTTGCAGTGGGTGCATGACCGCGAGGCGCTAGAGCGGCTTATCGTGCCACCTATCAATGAAGTCGTGTTGATTGAGCATGATTCCAAGGACGGCCCGTTGAGGTTTTACGAGGGACTGTCGTCCAATTTCTTTGTTACTAGACGCGTGTCTTTGGGTAGGCAGCCAGAGTACCTCAATTTTCAGCTCTTGTCGGCACCCCTCGATAGCGTGTTGCTGGGCACGGTTATGAAGCTGGTTCTGCAGATATGCGAGCGGGACGGGATCAGCGTCAGGTATGCGCCAGAGTTTGATGCGCTAGATTCCTGGAACGGCGCCTTTGTTTCGTCAACATCGAGGCTCGTGTTGCCCGTCTCTAGAATCATCTGTGGTGAGGACGGTCGCCAACATACACTCAATGCTAGTGACCCGCTTGTCATGCATCTTCGGGAGTCAGTTCGAAAAATGGCCAAAGAAAAGTCGACACAAATATAGATTAAAAGACATGTTACAGATCCCAGTTGACTGAATCTACTGGTCGCTTTGTAGTGGCAAAAATGGCCTGATCCCGACACTTTGTGGAGCAGCACTGCCAGACAAAGGGCATGTCCCTGTGGTCCGCTACTTTGACGATGGCAAGCTCGGGGCAAAACACTGGCGCACCACACACTGTGCACATGTAACGTTTGGGCGCAGAGTCCAGGGCAGGCAGCAGAACATCTGACAGTGCAAATTCAGCCGGGTTTCTTCGTATCTCCTCACACGCAGCAAACAGCTGAGGTGCGCCAGGGTTACTTGGGTCTTGAGCAGCGAGCTGGCTGGATTCATGCCCAGAAGTAGCAAATGGTGCAATGGCGGTGTGGATTCTCTGCAAACAGAGACCGGACAGCGCTGGGGCTCGCGACCAACGCCTTGCCGTAATTGGCGAGTCCTTGAGGCAGTCAGGCAGGGGTAGCCACACAGGGCGCTTCGACTCAGCCAAGAGTCGTCGCATTACAGCGCCGGAGCATCGGTTTGCAGCCAAAGTGCCAACAGCCGGGGCAAAGAGCAATTCGGCGGGCAAATAGGGAAGCCTAGGGTTGTCAGAGACATCAGCATAGAAAAGCATGGGCATTCGGCCCAGTGACGGCGGCAACGAGCAAAACCTATTGCCGGCCAAGAACAGGACCCTCAAATTGACCATGGCTCGCCACCACTGATCTTCGGTAGAGTACTCGTCTAGCTGGTTGTTCTCTAGGTTCAGGATCTCTAGCTGCGTCATCATAAACAGTGAGTAGGGCAGGCGCGTTAGCTTGTTTTGCGGGAGTCGCAGCTCCACTAAGCTGGTGAGATGCTGGATGGACGATAGGGGAATCGTGAGTTGGCGGATTGATTGGTTGCTGAAGCTCAGGCGGTGGCTGGCGAGCACTTCAGACGTTTTGCATGGCTCGCTGGATTTGTTGCCTTGCCGATAGTCCCGGGATATGCTCCAGAATTGCTGCTGCCGCCGGTTCGACTGCCGCACGTGTCGGTGGCTGTCCAAGTGCGTGGCTGGCTTGGTGTCGCTAGGAGCAAAAGCATTGGGCCTTGCCGATGCCCAGATAGTCAAGTAGTGGTCAGGGTACGGCGACCACATCACCCGCTGTACCAGCTCCGGTTCGCTGGCTTGCTCCCTACCACGGTCCGCAGCGTTCATGACAAAAAAAAAAGTGAAATTCTAAATTTATGAAAGACTCGGGTAAACTACAGGGAAAAGGGGGAAACCAGTTGGCGGATAGAAGATGGAGGAGGAGAGTTACGGGAGTTACAGAAACCTTTTTGTTGCAGCGGGACTGTTGAGTCGTTCAAGTTCTTTGCGTAGCCAGATGTTCTCCAGCTCCAGCGTACGGATATGTAGCCTAGTGTCCTCTGAGATGGCGTGCAGGGGATCCAGCTCAACCAGTTCACTGAGCAAGTCGTTGTGCGCTTGCAGTGAGCGTACGGTGCGCCGTAGTATGTCGATTTCCAGCACAGGCGCAGACATCGATGTTGCAGTAGCCAGGGGCGTGGGGGCTTCAGATGGCCGGCAAAGTCGGCGCCGGCTAAGGTTTAAAGCCGGCGACACGAGCACCAGCTTTTGCTGCGTTTGCGGCAGCGCTGAAGGCAGCAAGGCAGCTAGGGGCTTGTCGTCCATAGTGCGGTCCGGGATGACATCCGAGTGGTCTGAAAAGCGCACCTTGGTTGAGCTGGAGCTTGATTCGCGCTTACTAGATGATCCGTTATTAAGCGTATCATCCGATGCGCTCTTGTACAGAGACCTGCTTGTCGTGCTTAGCCGGTTGCTGGTGGAGGGGCGGCGAGAAACCAAGGTGGCTTCAATTTGCTGTTGCTCGGTAATCGGGCGTGCGTTGAAGAATGTGTTGCGATACACGGTTGGATCCAGCAACATGTCGGCATTAGATACTTGGCTGTGGACCATGGGCACCAGCTTGGGCGGGTTCTCCCGAGTAGGCGACGGAAGCATTGTAGAGTCATTCTCGTAGATGGCAGTTGGCCGCTGGCCCATAGAGAAGGAGAGGCGGGGCAGGGGCCGTGGAACAACCGGCGGAGCAACAGGGGTTCTGACAGACGACGAGCGAGTGGCGAGTGCCCGCACAGTGGGCCGATGAAGCTCAGTCGATGGGCTGTCTGCAGCTAGTGTGTCTAGGCTGGCAGTGGTCTCGCCACTGTTTTCGGAAAAGCGCTTACGATCGATGTGCTTGTACACCTGCAGCACGCTATCCGAGTTGAACGACATTGGCATGGCTGGCGGCATATGCGCGTGCCTATGCGAGGGCTGTGGGAGGCGCGAGAGAGGAATCGCGCCAGAATCAGCACGTGGACGAGACAAAACGGGCGCTGATACCGGGTGAGGGACCTCGTCGTCCTCAACAATGCACTCTAGTGCTGACGCAGGAAGGTCCGTAGAGTTGTCGCGCGAGGTCGGGCGCCGAGTGCCCGTGCTGTGGCTTTGTGGCAGGAGCATTAGGCGGCGCAGGCGTGGCATGCCTCTAGTGACTTCCGGCTTTGCGACAAAAGCCTCGGGGGCTGCGCTTTGGTGGGCACGGGCTAGCGGAAGAGTGGTGGAGCGCGGAAGGTCCATACTATAGCTGTGTACTGGGGGCTTGTTTGGGCCCGATCCAGAAGAGCGGAATAAATCAGCGGATACACGCGAGCCGTCAATGGCGCTGATGGCAGCCGCCACGGGCGAGCGCTTGCTACTCTGGGACCGTGGCGATGGGATGGCCGAAGACCACGTGCGGCTGCTGGGCTCGGGAGCAATGTTTGGTGTGGACCGCATCGGTGGAGTAGCTGTGGCGGAGGACAATGTGGAGGGCACAATAGAGTGCGGAGAGGACGGCGCTGTACGGGGGCGCGATGCATGGGGGATACTGGTTTGGGACGAAGCAGCGGTGGTGGAGAAGGCCCCTAGGCGAGAGCTAGGAGAGCTGGCGTTTAGACGGCTGGCCTGTTTGCGAAGCTTGCTCCACAGGCTTTTGGACTCTTTGCTGCTGGCGCTGGTGCTGCTAGACATGGGCTCGTCGCTGCTCCAGCTCTGCCGGTACCCAGCCTTGGGCTCCTTCGTGGTGGTGGTGGTAGTGTGATCAATGCCCAGCATATCGTAAGTGTGTTGTAGTTGTTGTTGGCGTGGATATGGTTTTTCTACTTTGCCGAACCAGCAGCAAAACAAAAAAGCGGTAGAGGGAGTGGCGAAAAAAAAAAGAAATAAAGTTATATAAGTAATACACACAAAGCTTCACACAGAAGAAAAGAGCCATGCAGAGGAGGGCTCGATGGAAAAATTTTAGTGCGCATGTTTGAGAAGTGCTGCTCACTCCTAGAGATTTGTCGAGTGCAAATCGCCAGTGTTGTGTTGGCTGAAGATAGTGCCGAGTTGGTCAATCTATTCCCTCGGCTAGAGCCAAGGCGACATGCTAGGTCCGAGAACAGCGGGCCACGTGTCAGCAGGTCACATGTGCCAGTCACAGTAGAACACTGTGAGACTGAGCCTTTCTCTTCTCGCTTTCAAACTGTATTTCAATTGTTTTGTATTTTTTATTCGCCGATTTGTTTTTCACGCCCGCTATTGTAATTTTGCTATTTCCATGGGCATTCCGGAGACTGATAGTCATACGACGACAGGGCACCAGCCGCGCCGGCGTACCGGCCTAGTGGTAGCCAAGGTCGCCCTAGCAACTATGCTGCTTGCGGCAGTTGGAAGGTACTTTGGCGGACCCATTGAGATGGTGCCCTGGCGACCGGGGTCCGACAGTACGCCCGCTCGACCGGCGGCGACACCCATCCTGCAGCTAAGAGAAGTGTACCAGCAATCGACACCCAAGCCACCTGAATCGCTGATGGCGCTGTCTGTACAGGGCACCGAGGCGGGGCACATGGCACTCCGTGCGTGGTACGACGACCAAGCAACATTGGCACGCCAACGCGGATACTCATTCCCGTTCAGGCTTGCTCGCTGGGATGGTGCTGAAAGTCTCAGATCTCACAATGCCAAAAATGCCGGTTCTTGGCTATCTAGGCTGTTCTCTAGAGGTAATGCGGAGTTTAGTGCTGAGGGCGGGGAGGCTCACCAGCAGCTGACAGCGCGACACACTCTCTCTTTTGCTTCGTATGAGCCTATGGCTGAGGCGATCTCCGTGGATGACAGCGCACATGTGGCTGCGGGTGGCGGGCCTGAGAGCGTCCGCGCAACTGCAACGGCGCGCATGCTGCGGCGCATGCGCACAAATTACCTGGATAGCAAGCATGGGCGGCAGCATAGCTACTGGTCAGAGACGCCTGAGCGGGGCGGGTATGATCCCGTGAGCAACATTAGTGCGGAGGATGACGGCACGCCGGCCGGGCGCTGGAAGTACTATATTGACGATGGGCTGCTGGTGCCCAACATCACGCACAAGCCCACGCTAGTGCATTTGGCACGTATGGCGGCTAATGCCTATCTGCCGACTACGTCTGAGACATGGGAGCCACTAGGCGACAGGTGGGACACGCACGAGTCCTTTGGGTGGACAGAGGACGGAGTGCGCGGTCACGTGTTTGCTGATGACCGCAACACTACGGTCGTGGTGACGCTGAAGGGCACGTCGTCGACCTTCTTCCTGGGAGGTGGCTCTGAGACGTCAGCGCGCGACAAGTTCAACGACAACCGCTTGTTCTCTTGCTGCTGCGCCTATGTCGATTTCACTTGGTCCACTGTCTGCGATTGCCATCGGCCTGGTGCCAAGTGCAGCACTACGTGCCTGATGAACGAGCTGAACGACGAGGGTGCCGACAACTACTTTTTTGCTGCTGCACAGATCATCATGGACGTTATTAGACGATACCCCGACGCTGACATCATCTTGACGGGCCATTCGCTCGGTGGGTCGCTGGCTGCGCTGATGGGGCTTACTCTGGGTATTCCTGCCGTGGGCTTTGAGGCTGTAGGTGACCGCATGGCTGCTCGCCGCCTGCACTTGCCTCTGCCGCCCGCCGTGGCAGTGGAGCGGTTGCCGCTGTTCCATGTCGGGAATACGGCTGACCCCGTGTTCATGGGCATGTGCACAGGCCGTACCTCATCGTGCTACTATGCCGGGTATGCACTCGAATCTAAATGCCACAACGGCAGAATCATGGTCTTTGACACTGTGGCTCGCCGCAACTGGCGCATGGATATTCGCCACCACCGCATCATCGAAGTCCTCTACTTTGTCTTGGAGCCCTGGGGAATCGCCGACCCAGAAGAGACTATACCGCCGCTGCTGCCAGAAGACAAGGACTGTGTCGACTGTGGGCTGTGGACATTTTTCGACGAGGACTCGCCGCGCTAATTGTAATTTCTTTGATGGGAGTGTGGCTGGCAATGGGCCTGACTGACATCTTTTTGCGGACTTCCCTCCCTTTTCCTTCACTCGGCTGTACTTTGAAAGGAATATATTTGTCACACAACTTTTTTAGGTCATTTGGAAACATGCACCGACTTAGAGACGGGGCTGCTGCTGCTGCTTCTGGTACAAACAGCACCGTGCTCTTGCCGAAAAAGGCCGAATTTGCTGTCCGTCGCATTCCCTTTCAGGAGGGCCCAGAGTTTGACTCTCTCGAACAGTATGCCGGGTACGTTCAGCTCACCATGCCCGAGCACGTTCAGCTCACCATACCCGAGCCGGCAACGGCCCCCTCCCAGAAAGTGCCATGTCAACTAAAAAATATTTTGCTTGCTATAGACAGATCCCGGTCAAGAGCGCCAAGGACAACATGTTCTTTTGGCTAGTCACAAACACAACAAACACGCACAACAAGGACAAGCTGATAGTCTGGCTCAACGGCGGGCCTGGCTGTACAAGCCTAGACGGCGTGTTCCTGGAAAACGGACCATACAAGTTTGACGGACCTAACCGCTTACGCTTCCGCGACTATAGCCTATCACAGCAATTCGACGTTCTCTACATAGACCAGCCCTATGGCACTGGGTTTAGCGTGGCAAAGACCGAGAGTTACGCTAAAACCTTTAAGGAGTCCTCGCAGACGTTGCTAGAGTTTCTGCGTCGATTCTACGCCGTGTTCCCCGAGTTCCGGCAGCGCCAGCTCTATGTGGCGGGCGAGTCGGAGGCTGGCACCTACATACCTTACTTGGCCGAGGCGATACTCAAAATGCCCACGCCCGAGCGCTTTGCCTTGTCGGGCCTGATGATTGGCAACGGCTGGATCGATCCGCTGCCCATGTACATGTCGTATACGGAGGTGCTGAGTCGCCATGGGCTGCTGAGTCCGAGCGTTAGCTCGAGTATGCTGAAGCTGGCGGATAGCTGCGCGAGGGAGTTTAAGCGCGCGCCGCAGCCCGTGCATACCGAAGTATGCGAGCACATCCCGATGGTGTTTCTGAACGAGGGCGGGCCCTCGCCCGGCATGTGCTATAATATGTACGACTTGCGACTGACTGATACGAAGCCCTCGTGCGGGATGAACTGGCCCTCGGATATCGGCATTTACACAGAGTATCTGAACAGGGAGGACGTGCAGAGGTCAATCAATGTCAGGACGCCGCCCACGGTGTGGACCGAGTGCAGCGACTTGCCGAATAAGAAGCTCAAGCACGACGATACGCCGCCAGCTATTATCCCGCTCCGCGATGCGCTGGACTTGGGCGTGCCGGTGCTATTGTTTGTGGGGAAGGAGGACTACTTGTGCAACTACGTTGGTACCGAGTGGTCTATTGGCAATTTGACATGGGCGGGCGGGAAGGGGTTCCGCAGGTCGGCGGTGAAGAGCGAGTGGAAGATCAATGGCCAGAATGTGGGCCACGTCGAGTCCGATCGCGGGCTGACGTATGCGCTTATTTACAATGCGTCGCATATGGTTGGCGTGGATAAACCGCGCGAGATCCTCGACGTATTCACTGCGTTTACTAATGCTTCGGCAGCGAACCTCGGGTTCTCTTCTACGTTCCGCTCGCTAGCATCTATCAATGGGCCGCCGCCACGGAGCTTGGAGTTGGGCAAATGGCTGGGCGTGGGGCTCCTGCTTTTCCTGGTGCTGCTGTTTGCCATGTGCTTCAAGTTCCGGGTGAGGATCTTTTCGTGGTGGAAGGGTGCCCAGGATGCTCAGAGAGCCGATGGCGGTGGATTGGTTACCAGGCGTGGCTACGAAAGGATGCGGGATCTGGAGGATGATGCCTTCATGATGAGCGAGTTCACTTTTGCTAAGTACCCTGGCGATGTTGAGGGTCTGCTCTTAGACGATGGGTCGGCCTCTAGTCCCGACGAGGATATGACGGTTCTCGATAGTAGGCGGACTAGCCGCATTCCCTCGCCCAATGCGAATACCTGAGTGTTAGATTATAAAGACACGTATATTGAATGCTAAGGACCCTTTGGCGAGTGAATCTTAGGCAGTGGCTTCATCGAGCTTTGCTTCCTCGGGCTTTGTTTCCTCAGGCTTTGCTCCCTCGGGCTTTGTTTCCTCAGGCTTTGCTCCCTCGTTGTCCTTGAGCTCGGCGACGGGTGCCGGCTCCTCCTTTGCAGCGCCAGCGGCGGTGGCGCCGCCCTCAGCCTCAGCCTCAGCCATTCTCTTCGCATGAGCAGCAGCAGCGATCTTCATAGCCTCGCCAATCGGAGTGTTGAAAATGCAGCTAAGCAGGACATCGCTCCTCATCAACTCCTGGTTCTCCTGGGTGCCCTCCGTCAATGCCTTCTCTCTCTCAGCGTCACTCAGATCCTCCATATACTTGGCTCTCCTGCAGCTAGCAGCCTCGAAGTCATGTTTCAGCATCTCCTCCCTCAGCTCTCTCAGCCTCGAGCTGTTAATCATCTCGGAGGCCGCAGGCATGATGCCATTACCCCAGCCCTTTTGGAGTCTCTCGGCTTCCTGAACTACGCTGACCATTTCGGCGTTTAGCTCGGCTTCGGCGGCGTTAAACTGGTGCAGGAATTCCTCTGACATGGCGCCGGCTTTGACCAGGGTGGGTAGCGTGGCTTTGTTGGCTTGCACTTCGACGGCGCGCATGATGTCGGTCATGGCGCGGCGAATTAGAGCGGCTTTGAGCACTTCGTTGGACACTGCTGAGGGCTGCGTCTTTTGGAGGGCGAGCAGCGAGTAGTAGATAGAGCGCTCTTCGTGGTTGGGATACCAGGCTTCCAGCTTGGAGAGGGCAACGGCCTTGCGTTTGTGGTAGTAGTGTACGAACGTGCCGAATACTATACCCCAGCCGAAAATGTACACTAGAAGCATACCAGTTCCTGACGCCATTTTCCGAGAAAGACACTAGTCAGATTGGGTGTAGAATTGGAAATAAATCGTGGTCAGATGCAGATGAAGAAGCGAAAAGTAGCGTTCTAGCATAAGGGGGTTAGCCAATCGGCGGTAGCTAGCGCACAACCAAATAGTTGCGAGATTAATCGAGCCTGGCGATCAGGATCACTGGCGAAATAAAAAAATTCAAGTCGCTCAACTGATTTTTTTTTTACAGCAGCCAAAACGCACTTTGTGGTTTTTGCATTTGGTCAATTGTGCTGTTTATTACGCCAATTCACATATCTTTTTATTTGTCTATATACCAATGTTGCTCAAACCGTAAGGCCTCCACTACTCTTATATTTTATCTAGTATGCTATGACCAACAACCAAGACTAACTACCCCTTGTCTTCATAACGAGTAGAAAGGCCAAGAACGCTCGCGCTAAGCGGTTCCTTGTCAACCGCGATCCAAAGATCGTTGAGAACGGCAAGACAGCGCTCTTTGTCCGCGGCAGCACAACCAGCCAAGTGATCCTAGACACACTAAAGGACCTCTACTCGCTGAGGAAGCCCGATGCGATCAACTTTACAAAGAAGAACGAGATCCACCCGTTCGACAGCGAAACCAGCATAGAGTTCTTTGCACGCAAAAATGACAGCTCCCTGTTTGCCGTTGGCATGCACTCGAAGAAGCGGCCACACAACTTGATTCTGGGTCGCACGTTCAACTACAACATTCTGGATATGATCGAGCTGGGAGTTGAGCGGTGCACGACGATGCAGCAGTTCAAGGCGCAGACGTGTGCTATTGGCATGAAGCCCCTGATGATCTTTAATGGCGAGGCATTTAACCAGAATGAGGACTTGGTTCGGCTGAAGAGCATACTTTTGGACTTTTTCAGGGGCGAGGCTGCGGACAAGGTTTCTTTGAAGGGGCTAGAGTATGTCATCACGGTGACTGCGGGTCCTGTTGGTGCCAATGGGGAGACTGGGCTGGTGTTTTTCAGGGCGTATACGACGACGCTGAAAAAGTCTGGGACGAGGCAGCCCCGTGTCGAGCTGGAGGAGATGGGCCCTTCGCTGGACCTGAGGGTTCGTCGCGTGAGGCAGCCGGCGGAGGATATGTGGAAGCAGGCGATCAAGGTGCCGAGAGAGCTGAATGTTGTCAAGACTAAGAACATCTCGCGCGATGGATTGGGCGACAAGTACGGTCGCATTCATGTTGGCAAGCAGGAGATTAATAAGATCCAGACTCGCAAGGTCAAGGCGCTCAAGAAACACCTCGATGCCAAGCCAAGCAAGAGGCAAAAGACCAGCGATGATATGGCCGATTCTGACTAGAGCATCTGCTATCTCCTTTATTACTTTTTTTTTTTTTTTTGCTGTTTGTAAGGCGACTACATAAATGTTTTTCTCATGTGAAGCCCCCCTTTTTTTGGTCGCTGTCACACTTGCTCCCAACTCTGGACCGCTAGTTTGCACTTTAGCAAGATGGATCGACGATGAGTGGAGATTAGAGTTCCTAGCCAATTGATCGCGACCTGTATTGCGCCATCTTGGCCACATGCCTCGCCTTTTTTTGTGCAAAGATAGCATAGGGTGTGCCGGGCTTGCATTCATGCGACTGCCTATAAAGCAAGGGTGCTTTTTCTCATGGACAGCTGCACTTCTTGCTATCTTTCTTTCCTGCTGTAATTTTCACAACTTATACTCGACACTCTAATACCATGGCTGACGACAAATTCCGTGACCCGCAAGGCGGCGGGTCTCTTATCCTCGCGTGGCAGGCAGCAAACAAAACCGTGCTGATAGTTGGCGGAGGCACAGTAGCGGCGGGCCGCGCATTCAACGCACTCGAGGCTGACGCCCGCGTGGTTGTAGTAGCACCCGATATCAACGCCGAGCTTCAGTACCGGGCGGACAGAGGCCAGGTATCGTGGAGGCCTCGCAAGTTCGTGGATGCTGATTTAGACGGCGCCGACATGGTCCTCACAGCCATAGGCGATGCCGAAGAGTCGCGCAGAATCGTTAATGCCTGTCGACGCTTGCGAATCCCGGCCAATGCGGCTGACATCAACGATCTGTGCGACTTTTGGTTCATGTCCACGCATCGGGATCATTCGGTGCAGATCGCAGTCAGCACCAACTCCAAGGCACCGCGACTCGCCAACAGAATCAGGCGGCAGGCGGCAGCGGCACTCCCGCGGGGAACGGGACTCGCTGTTGAGCAGATCGGAAGACTGCGGAAACGTATTCGCGAGGCTGATCCAAAACCCGAGAATAGCAAAAGGCGCATGGCATGGCTTATGCAGCTGTGCGACTACTGGCCCATTGAGCAGTTGGCGAATTTGGACTCGGATAATATTGATAGCTTGTTGGAGGCGTATGTGCGCAACGATGATCCGCAGACCGTTGCGATTGCTCAGGACTCGGCCTCGGTGGGCTCGTCGTCGGGTGTGCCAAGCCCTGTACTCCACGGGCAGCTTGTGTCGGATAGCGGGATCTTGGTTCATCCGCTGAGCGGCAAACGGGGCAAGTTGACGCTGGTTGGTGCTGGGCTTGGCGACCCCGAGCTGTTGACTGTGCGAGCACATCGGGCGTTGCTGGAGGCTGACGTCGTGCTGGCGGACAAGCTGATCCCTGAGCCGGTGCTGGATGTCATCAAGTGTGAGATATACACTGCTCGCAAATTCCCCGGCGTGGCTACTGAAGCTCAAGATGATCTGTATCGGCGGGGGCTAGAGGAATTGGCAAGGGGTCGGAACGTTGTGAGACTGAAGCAGGGTGACTCGTTTGTGTATGGCCGCGGCGGCGAGGAGATCTTGTTCTTCCGCAAGCATGGGTACGAGCCAGAAGTCATTCCCGGGCTGACGAGCGCTATTAACGGGCCTGGGCTGTGTGGGATTCCTGTGACCCACCGCGGAGTAGCTGACCAGGTCCTTGTTTTGTCGGGCGCCGACAGAAATGGCGCTCTCCCCTCTATCCCTAGCTATCTGGCTACACGGACGCTTGTTGTTCTTATGTCTGTCAAGCGGCTGGCGCAAATCACTCAGCTGCTGAGTCAGAGCGGGCATCCGCCGGACTTGCCTGTTGCTATTGTCGAGCGAGCCGGCTGCTCTGACCAGCGCACTGTTCGAGGCACTTTGGAGACTATTGTGGATGTTGTAGAGCGCGTGGGCCACAATGCGCCGGGTCTTATTGTCGCTGGCTTTGCCGTCAACGTCTTGTCTGACAAGGCTATCCAGGACCGCTACTTGGATTCGTCGACGCTGGGCCTGCATTCGGCAGAGTAGCATTGGTTGGTGATAATTTGATCAATCAAGACATTTCTGATCACCGACATTTTCATGTGGCGCTTTTTACGTGTGCAACGTTTCGTATAGATTTTTTTACTCTTTCTTGTGTTTAAATAGCTATAATTCTCTTTTTCTCGTAGCTCGGTGCTGGATACTAATGTAAGCTTTGGTGTGAGGCGAATCTGCTTTTGTGGCTACTTTGGCTGCAGGAGGTGTATATTTTTAATTTGATTTTCATTCCACAGGCTAAATTATTGCCTACTTTTGTTGGTGTGTATTCGTGTAGGCCTAGTGCTGACGACGTTGGAACAGGCAAAAATATGAGCGACAATAGGGCACCCGATTACAATGAGGATGCGGATATGAGGTCGCGCTCTCCTTCACGCTCGCGCTCTCCTTCACGCTCGCGTTCACATTCGCGTTCTCGTTCTTACTCGCGCTCGCGCTCGCGCTCCCGTTCGTTCTCGCGCTCCAGATCGTACTCTCGGTCCATTTCACGCTCGCCCGGGCGTTCACCGCGAGCACATGATGACTATGTGCCTCCGCCAATGGATGGCTCTCGTCGCCCCCGCTCGCCCAGACCCAACGGACGCTATAACAACGGCATGGATCGTGACACCCGGGACCGCAGACCAAGCTATGGCAGTCGCAGTCGCAGTCGCAGTCGCAGCAGAAGCCTGAGCTTTAGCCGCAGCCGCAGCCGCAGCCGCAGCTACAGCAGGGACCCTAGCCGCGATCGCAGTTTCAGCAGAGGTCGTGGCTATGGCAGTCGCAGTCGCAGTCGCAGCCGTAGTCTTGATCGCCGTCGCGAACGCTCGTACTCGCGCAGCCCTATGGGATCCATTGATAGGTCTTACCGCGGTGGACAGAGCTCCAGGCAGCGTTCGTATAGTCGCAGCCCGCGTCGTGCGACAGAGGAGCCCGCTGATTCGGAAGAGGTGGCAAAATACGTTGTTGTGGAGGGAGCGTCTGGAGGGGTAGTATCAAAAGCGCATTTGGCAGAAATATTTGGAACTTACGGTAATGTTGTATCCGTCCAGTATGTGAGGGATTCAGGTGCAACTCAAAACGTGAATAGGGCTTACATAGATCTCGGTACTCCTGAAGCTGCGGAGAAGGCCAGGGACTATATGGACGGCGGAGAGATCCGCGGGAAGAAGATCAAGGTTGCTGTTTCTACTGCTGGGCGACCAGGAGGCTTAAGTTTATGGCACGGTAGACGTAGTGGTCGTCGTAGTGCCAGAAATAAGAGAAGGGATCGTAGAGGTGGCCGGGAAAGGGGACGCTCCAGAGATATGCGCCGTGATAGAAGGTCGCCTTCTCGTCAGAGCAGAGGTAGGAGGTATTCTCCTTCGCCCTATCGCGGTAGACGCATGTCGCGTGACCGCCGCTCGCCTGCTCGGTCTAGGTCTCCCTATGGTCGTCGCTATGGTGGACGGAGATTCCAATCTCGCTCACCGTCGCCTAGGTACAGTGGATATCGTGGCGATAGATACGCGCGCAGTCGTTCGTACTCTCGCAGCAGGAGGTGATGTTGCGAGATTTTTAGTGATTTCCTTTTTTGAAGTCTTCTCAATATACTCCTAATCAGCACTCGATTTGCTGATTCTCGTCTAATCATCAGATATGGAGTCTGGTCCAGCTGGAAACTTTTTCTTTGACTTTTCTCTTGTCTGCATTCAGATTCGGGTTTGAATTTATGCTTTGCTTTCTTCATACACACTAATATTTACGCATGTTTAGAATCGCTCTTGGCCGGACCACCACACGCTTTGGCTCCCGCGTACTGCCTCTGCGGGCACATGAACTCCCTCGTCCGCTCACTGCTCGATTGCTGCACGTCACGGTGCCCAGCCAGACGATGGCTGGGCTAGACGAGAACCATCCGTTCTACAAGCAAGCTAAGCAAAACCCGCGGCTCCTGGCGGCTATGGCTAGCACCTTACAACTAGTGCAGTCAAAGGGGTATATAGATCCTGTAAATCCCAAGCCACCATCGCTTGCGAAGATGATGCAGATCATGAGCGACAGCGATATCAGAAAGGCTTTCGCGGAGGTCAAAAAGCTAATGGACGAGGAGGGTATAAACTTTTCGCCTGAGGAGCTCTCGGCGCTTATGAGAGGGTTTGCTGAAAATAATAGCAGTACAGCTCGCGATGATTTGAATACTGCGGATGGTGCTAAGGATGGCTTGTTTAGGCGTATTGCTAGCTCAATCAAATCTCGCTCTTGACTGGGCTTGCCGTTGTTAAGTGGTTTATTCCTAAAAGCTATTTATATAGTAAAATGTCCCTGGCTAGAGCATGCAATTGCCAGCTGAGTAGCCTTGCCGCCTTGGTTATGGACGGCTGAAGCACAAACCGACTAATTGCGACCAGGCCTATTGGCTGCTGTCCTCCGAACTATCATACTCGTCTGACGTATAACTCTGATTGCTATAATCTAAATCAAGCCATTGCCCTGGATCGTAATCATTCTGGTCATCTGGCAGAGCAATGTCACCTTGGTCATCCATTTGATGAAGGTAATAGAATAATACAATATCCGTAGGGAAATATATTTTATCTATTCTAGCAGCCCTGTAGATAAATCTTGTAAGCCAGTACTCATCTGAAAAATCATTGTCACTCATATTATATTTTTCAGCTTTTCCAATTACATGATCCTTTAGATATTCTAAATCAGTAAATACATACACGAAGTTTCCCTCGAACGGTGTGTTCTCCCACTGTTCTTCCGGGATATGTTTTCCTAGTGCAACAACATGAATTGTCTTACCTTTTATAGTCAAACTTAGCTCCCTGTCTTTCCGGAACTTATTTACTGCTTCCTTGTAGTGTTTTGCACTTTTTTGGACCTCCTTTAGGTAGAACAACCTATCAAGGCGTTCATTAAAATAAAAAATCAACGCATAAGCCATGTTGGCCCCCGTTTTAGTGCGTTTACGCATGGTGTATGTGACAATACTAATTGAGAAAAGGGAAGTATAAAAAATTGGTAGAGGATAGCGAGGAAAAAAGTTTTTTGAGGAGCAGAGCACAGCTCTTAAATATCCCAGAGAAATGCCAAGAGAGGAGAAAATGGGGTTGTCTACCTTTTTTTTTTCTTGTTCATTCATGATCTCCCCCCTGCTTTCTTACGCTACAACAAAAGTCCTTAACACTTTTGCTTTGGAAGCCTACAAAGGACTCATTTGCCTACTTTTGCTTCAAAGGATGGTGTGTCTTCCGGCCTTTCCAGTCAGCACAATGTTGTCATTATGACATTTTCAGTCGACAGTGCTGCAGATCTAGTGTTGGTGTTAGTTTTCAAAAACCAAAAATAAGACCTAAGGAAAAAGACCCCGTTCCTTGTTGTTATCACTGTGCAAGGCTGCTCTTTGTACCCAATGATGTCCGTGTTCCGAAAGGATGCTCCGTTCACTATGCTGCTCTGATTCCTTGATTGATTAGTGTCATTAGCGCGTTTGCTGCTAGCAGATATTATAGATGTACCTGTTGATTGACTATGCACGCGGCACCTTTGGCAAGTCATTAGCGCTATAATCGTTTACTTGGTCAAGCGGTCATAGACAAAAGTAAATATGTCCTATTGCCCAAGTTTTTAGCTTCAACTACAATATACTCACATGCCGC
>JANBSU010000199.1:0-16763 GCA_027578835.1 Coemansia sp. RSA 2050 | reverse complement strand
ATCTCGCACCACTAATGCCCTGTAGCGCCATATTTAAACAGCGCTGCCATAGTCGCTTGTAATCATAATCGCAAGATCATGATCATGGGCTCGTAATCGCGATCTGGCCGACTATACTCGCTGCTATCCAACATGCAATGGGGATAGCAATGGTGCCTGTTTTCACGAGGTGAATGACAGTGGCAGCATTGGCAAATATTTGGGCAAAGATGTAATCGTTAAACTTGCAGATGTGCTTTATCCAAACACAAAGGAAGCGAGGCTTTGCTTATTTGCAAGTGATTTTGTGGATTTATCAACCATTGACCATATTCCTGCGCTCTCATTGCTTTCTATTGGTATTACAAATGTACTGGATGTCAATGAAAACCTGGTGCGCAATTCCGCTTAAACACTAGAGCAGCTTTAGGCTATTCTATTTGATACCAGTATGCTTATCAATAGTAGCGGCGATACTGCTGTTTATCCCAATTTAAGGCTATTGGATTTTTGTGTGTATCGCGATGGCAGATCAGATGTAAAGGCAGCTCCTACAATCGCAGCTCCATTCCCAGTGTTAAGGATGTTAATGGCAAGTGCATCTCGCCAGATTAAAGACGACGTGCTATTCCGAGGCAATGCAGGTACCCTGGAGTACTTGGAATTATGTTTAAGCCGCGAGACAATTGCCACTCTCAATCAGACACGTGAGGTTAGAAGCAAACACAGAACCTTGAAACATGTAGTCCTTGGGGAAGACAATACCAGCAATGATCTATCTCTTGTTCCCGTGGCGGACGTGAATGAGTTTATAAATAATTTAGTGCGTGGTGCCAAATCGTTACGGTTGGCAAAACCAAGATTAGCTAGAGCGTGTGTCACAGCAGCGCAAAGCGGGCAGGGATTCCAGAATGTCAACGTATTTGGAGTAGAGACTTGGCATATCACTATTGGATGCTTTAAGCATACTGAAGGCACTTCCAGCTCTAGTCGAGCTTAGGAGCGGTATCAGCGAATTGGGCTCTGAGCTTGAAGATGTCCCTGGCATGGAGCTGCCAGACTGCGTTGCTTCAACATACGGCGGAGCGGGCAAGAGTTTGCAGGCGTGGAGAGCAAATTCTCAGGGTTGCCCAACGGACGACGCGACAGCTGGCTATATTATAATACTGGCTTTGGTTTGTCCCAAGCTTTGGCGGATTCAATTTCCACCAGGATTTAGTGAACGTTTATATGAAAGCATTGAAAATGAACTCGACGGCCTGCTATATAGCAAGTATAGAGCACAGATAGCTCGTATTTTAGATATTATTAGAGAGAATAAAGAAACAATAAACACAATTCAACATAGACATCAAGTAGTTAAAAAAAAGCCGGAGGAGAATTAATTTTAATCCTAGTACTTGTGCGCCCTGCCAATGACCTTGTCATTAGCCAGAGGCCAGCACGGAATCAAGCGACTGGTTTTGATCTGATACGCGCGATAAAGCGGGTACTTTGCCAAAGTAATGGATTCGGTCAGTCCCACTGACGCCCACATCAATACGATAAGCACAAGGGCGCCTTCCACGAATAGACTAGGGACATTCCACGCGCCAGCAAAGAAAGCCATAAGTGCCCAAAACGCCTGCTCGCAAAACACATTTGGGTGCCTAGAAAACCGCCACAGCCCCGTGTACACGAATCCAGCCCTAACCTCCTTCTCACGACTCGCCGCATACGCCGCATTGGGTTCCGCATCCAAGGCGCCGGGCCGCTTCAAGCGCTGCAATTCGTATTGCTGCTTATCGGCAATAGCCTCAAGCAGCAGAAAAAGGGCCATAGCCGGCGCCAAAAGGACTTGGGCCGTGGACCATTCCTCCCTTTTAACAATGAGCTGGCGAACAGGCTGCGCGAGCTTGTACAGAAGCGTGAGCTGGAATAGAGCGATAAACAGCATGTTAAAGACCTCCCAAGCTACAAAGCGAATCACCCCCGCTGCGCCCAGAGCGCGGTCAAATGATTTGCGCACGTGGGCCCAACGGTAATCCTCCGCGCCCATCGCGTAGTCGCCACGACGAACAGAGCTGTACGTCAGACGCAGTGACCATATGGACACCAGAGCTACGGCTACCAGAGCTCTGTTGTCCATTTCGGCGTATCCGTAGTGGCAGACCCACTGGGATACGATGATTAGCGGGTAGAGGGACCAGAGGCGGTCGACTATGGAGTAGTTGCGGCATCTGCCACCGGGGAGCGGTATGAAGGTGAGGACCCAGCTTAGGGCGACAGAGGCCCAGAAAAACTGGCGGACTGGGGCGATTTCGTCGCTAGCGGGAAGCAAGCCGTAAACGGCATTTATAGAGTCCATGGCAAAAACAACAAACTAGTAAACAGGGTTAGAATAGAAGAAGTAAAAAAGGGGGACAACGTGAGAAAGAAGCGCTTAAAAGAGACATGGACCTGGAAACAAAGGAAGGAAAGCTGTGCTGTTTTTCTCAAACCTTTTAAAGGTTGTTTTCAATTGGAGGATTAGGGGGGTGGAGGAATACCAGTTGACGTCACTAAGATTGTTCGAGGTCCAACCCTTTGACCTTCAGCACGCAATTTAAAAAAGATATGGAGATTTTTCTGCTACTAATAGTTCTGGCGCTATCCGTCGACGCGACCAAAGTCGCCTGGGAGGACCCCTTATGCCCAACACCCGACGCACACAACGTGTGGTGTGCGGGACTAGGACCCTAAAAAAGCGAATGATAATATATCTCAGTCTTTCTTCACAGCCTTGCTCTTAGTCCCCGAAGAGCGCCTAGCAGGAGCAAGGCCGTATTCCATGCGGCTAGCAACTGAGGCCACCATAAACAAGACGAAGAAGGCAGCGCCAACCACCATGGGCTTCGTCCACAGGGCCCACGGCGAATACGAGTAAGCGACCAGGATGTGGCGGGCGTAGAGCTCGGGAGCGATGTTCTCGTGAGTAATGACTACGACAGTGCGACCACCAATCGAGTCAAAGTAGTATTTGGTCGGCCTCAGTAGCGCGCGGCCAGCAAACGGCAGCTTCACCTCGATGTCGCGAGCGCCCTCGGGCAGCGTGACTCGGAGCTCGTAAGCGCGGACAGCAGTGTTCTGCGCGTTGGCCATGGCCGGGGTCAGCTCGCTCTCGAGGGAAGCACAGGCGGCCATGGACCCAATGAACGGCAGCCTCAAGCGGTGTCTTGACTGGGGGGACACTTTCAGATAGCGGCTGAGCGGCAGGCTGTATCCATGCCACCACGTGTAGTTCCATCCGCCGGATATCGGATACCTGGGCCGCAGCTGCAGCAGCTTGAAGGGCTCCTCCTCCCCCTTTGCACGGCGCCGCTTGGAGACGGCCGACGTGGAGACGTTGCCGATCTCGTCAACAAAGTACATTTCGCGGGCCTCCGCGGGCACCTTGACCAGGAGCGTTTTTACGAGGTTGTCGCGCCGATGCATGTACTTTGACACCATCTGGTCCACCTTGTCAAAGGCGGACTGCGGGCCCAGGCTGCGCAGGGCGTAGTGCTCAAGGACGTTGAGGTCGTCGGCCCAGTGGCTCACAAAGTACTCGCGCCGATGCGTCAGCGCCTCCATCTGCTCCGAGTTGTCCCTGAACCCAACCTCCACGCGCCCGCCGCCGAGCTCGCCCGTAAACGGGCCGAATACCACCGAGTGCCTCCCGTCCCTAGCACCGCCGTCAGAGAATGCCCGGATGTCGCCCTTTGTCTTGACGACGGTCTTCTGCTTGCGCGTCGGATACACAGAGGGCACCAGCGAGCGGTCGGCCCACAGCCACGACTGGTCCTCTGACTGCTTAACGAGCTGGGGACGGGGCTGCACGAGGCTGACAAAGACAAAATCAACATTGAGGCTCAGCTTCTCGCCGGGCTGCAAGCCGCGTCGGAGAACCGCGCGATACGTCAGGGCGTTTTCTTTGGCAACGTCGAGTGCGAGGCCGCTTTTGCGCTCGAATACCTGGAGCTGGGACAGGCTCTGTGCTTTGCCCTGGTCAATGCTTATTGTGTATGTCTTGAATACCTTGCTGTCATGGTCATTCTGCACTACTACGCCTACTTGCTCCCGAACGAACGGGAGTCCTTGTAAATCCACCGTACGAATCACATTGGTGTTCACCAGCCCCCTAGTCGCTGACACTAGGCGGAGCCACGGAATTACTAGGCAAAGTGTCGCCAGTACTCGCATCTTCAAAGGGCGCCACAGGGAATGAATTGTTAAATGCAAGACAACGGAGACAGAAAACCCTCCCAATCTCGATTCGACGTGCCACTGCTTTGTGTATGCTTTTGGAGTCGGTTCCAATCTGAGCCGAGCCACAACCATAGACCTGTGCACTTTTGATTGTTGGCAGCGGACGCTCACTAACTGCCAAGAGCAACGAGCCCCTTTTTCTATTACCCCACCTCTTGTGACGAGACTTTGGGCTTGTGCTGTTCTTATCCCCCTCTCTTTTTTTTGGCAGCATCTGCTTCCTCTTTTCGCACTTGCTAAAAGAGGGGGGGGGAAGAGTGTTTCTTTTTTCTTTCTAGCCTCAGGTTGACTTGGTAGCGGGTTGCTGGAGAAAACCAAAGAGAAAGAAAACAAAGGTATAAAAAAACGTCAGACCTCCCTCCCTCTCCTCTCCCTCTCTCTCTTTTTTTTCTCTACTGCTTTCCTCACAATAAACATATATCTAACCATGTATTCCCCCTTTACTTGCTGCTCTGACAGGGTTACACGCATTAAAGACGAAGTGACAAGCTTTTGCCAAGCCTGCACCGCCTCCCTACGATCAGAAGAAGGACAAGATGCCATTGACAAGGCTGAACAAGACTATATGAACAGTTGCATAGAATTAGTATTTATTCTACCACTTGAAGGTGACAAGGAAGAAAGACATTCAGAGCCTGTGCACGGGGATAGGACCCTTAGTGCTGTCTTTGTGAGAACGCTAGCCAAATGGGGTATTAATAATCCGTCTCAATATGTGCTAATATATGACTATGGATTTGTCAACTTGTTCACTGAAGTTCGCTATCTTGGTTTTAAAGATGGCACTGAACTGGTTGTCCAGCTGAAGCTAGATCAAAATGCTTATATCGGTGTCCCTATTGACGAGCAAGACGGCTATCAGTACTGATGGGCAGGTAATGCGAATATCATTCAAGGGCCACGCCAATCAAGAACAGGGTTTGGCATAGTTCTTTCCATGCCAAACCTTTTGATAGTCCAGTATGCAAGACACCGCTCTTTAGTAACCAACACATGGCGGTTCTGGAATGCAATGTGAGCAGCAAGGAAGCCAATTAAAAAATGGAAGCGGCCTAGACCATGCTAATAATTTACTAGTAGGATATTCCAAACAATATTTGAATAAAAAGCCTGGACTCTATAGTGAGACATTGGTCACTGTAAAATCATTAAAGTACCTTCACTTGTACCACATTATGAAAAAAAAAGACTTCCATGTATAAAAGGGAGAGCGACTTGGAGGGGAAGATTCGGCTATAGACTTTCTTACCCGGCCTCCTCGCAATACTCTCTCCTCCTTTCAAAAAACACCCTCTTCATCGCAGCTTTGTAAACAAAATGCTTGCCAAGTACGGAGTTTTCGCCACCATCGCCCTAGCCGCCTTGGCCCAGGATTCTGTCCTCTCTAGCAGCGACCTTATCGCCTCTACCACCGCCTCCGTTGAGGTTATCGCCACCGCCGTAGTAATCAGCAGCGATGCCTCGGCCGCAAGCAGTGCATCGGCCCCCAACACCACCGCAGCACCCGCTGAGGCAACTCCCAAACCCACCGCGGCCGCTAATGTTGCCGCTCTAGCTGATTTGTCCGAGCTCAGGGAAGAAGACTCTGCGTTGGAGCTACGGAAGAAGAAGAAGAAGAAGAGCAAGGGTAGCTGCCCAAGCAGCTGCCCGTCGAGCAGCAATGCCTATGGATCAAGCGGCCCCGCCTATGGTAGCGCTGGTCCTCCTCCCGCTCCTTATAGCTCGGCACCAGCTCCTTACGCCTCGGAGCCGGCTCCCTATGCTTCGGCACCCGCTCCATATGCTTCAGCCCCAGCTCCCTATGGCTCGGAGCCTGCTCCCTATGGATCAGCACCTGCTCCCTATGGCTCGGCCCCAGCTCCCTATGGCTCGGAGCCTGCCCCATATGACGCTGGGCCTACGTCTCAGCAGAAATACGGCAGTGCGGCACCCACTTCCCAGCAGAAATACAGCAATGCTGCGCCAGCTGGCTACGGAAAATACAGGGCCGCTGCTGGCTATGGTGGTGGCTATGGTGGTGGCTATGGTGGTGCTGCACCAACTTCTGAGCAAAAGTACGGCGGAGCCGCTCCTACCTCCGAGCAGAAGTACGATAGCGCGGCACCTACTTCCGAGCAAAAGTACGGCGGAGTCGCCCCTACCTCCGAGCAAAAATACGGTGGAGCCGCTCCTACCTCCGAGCAAAAGTACGATAGCGCGGCACCTACTTCTGAGCAAAAGTACGATAGCGCGGCACCTACTTCTGAGCAAAAGTATGCCGGCGGCGGCCAGCACTATGCCATGTTCTTTTAGGTAGTAGCCCATTCTGACCCGAGTGTCCCAACGGCGAATCCAAAACCTCATCTCTTTGCTCTCCTATGCAATTAAAAAAACACGACACTGAGAGTTGCTTGCTATATTAACATGTTGTTTCTATAACAAATACATAATCATTCTCTCCTTTATAATACTTACCTTGCGAGTTTATGCTCGAGTCACTTCCAGATAATGCTCTTGTTGTTGGTCGGTTGGGTGCTAGGTCTGGAAGCTTTTCATTCTCGTCGCCGATCCAAAATAGTGCTTTGCGCACGAGGTAGGGGTTTCAAGCAGCAAGATCGCCAAGTGTGTCTAGTAGCGCCAGTCTCAGCTCCACCTTGGTAGTGCAGCTCTGGTGTCCAAGAATACTATTGGGCTGCGACAAGTGCGAGTACATTAATTTGGTCTGGCAACCGAACTCTGCGTATCCACTCAGAACGGGCACGCGTACCTGAACGTTCTATCGTTGTAACGTCTCTGCATAGCTCCTAGTTCCCCTACGCTCTACTCGATGGCACTGTCGCTGCTAGTAGGACCGCTGTAAAGTCCGTCCTTGCTAAGCTGCTTGGTCCACAGACAACAACGCCAATAGTGCTCATTCAAATTAAGGCTGAGTACAAACAATAACTGGTAAGAGTAGAGTAAATACATTTTATAGCAATGCAAGAGAGAGAGAGAGAGCCGTCGTTTGTCACCAGACCAGCAGCCTTGCTGAAAAAGGCAAACCTTGCTAATCGCTTTGTGATCCAATCAAATAAAGACAACAAAAGACGCAAGCCTTCTTGTTTACACTACATGGAATACATATATTCTCCCTCCTTTTCTTTAGCCCTTCAGTGCATTGGCATTTTCAAATTCAAAACCTATTTTTTCGTTCTTTTCTCGTTCTTGTGTCCCCTTGCTCAGCAACCAGCTAGCCGATCTAGCTCACACACTAGTAGTAGCCAGGAAGAAACTAGCCCACACACAGCCCCAAGCCCAAATAAAATTGATTTACTCCTACGAGTAAGGCACGCCTTTATTGAAGCCACGTAAGTACTTGGGCAATATGCCCAAATGGACAGCTATTGAGGCTGTCCATCATTGTGCCTACTCGCCTTCCTAACACGTTGGGCGTTGCTATGAATGCAATCAATAGGTATCAGTGTAAAGCAGTAGAAAACAGCGATTAGCAGCCCAGAGTCCTCTCCTATGCCAAGTAGATTGGGTCTCTCTTCTGGTTGTGTTAACTTTCACATGATGTCCTATGATCTTTCGAGTGAGTGCGGCGCCGAATATCTCGAGTATCTCCACAAGGATTCCATTGAAGGTGATTCTATCCGGAGGATTTTTCAGCCAGCAGATGCTAACTTAAGGTGATTAGCTGGGGATATTACGCATTTGGTTGCAGGTGACATGGAGCAGCACCTGGAACCGCGCTTGAAAAGAGCCCAGTCTCGCAACGACAAGGAAAATGACTCCATTGCATCCAGGACTAGGAGCCGGGGTGGCCGTACTGCTAGCACTTTGGCGCTGGGCCCGTCTACTAAGCACGCCTCCTCTAGCGGCAAAGGACTTTCTCAGCGCGTCTCCAAACTCTCTATTTTGCCCAAGGAGCCAGAGCAGCCCGGTATAAGCAAGATTCGAAAATGGGCAAGGACCAAACTCGAATATGACGGGTCGGAGAAGGAAATGTATGGCTCGATTACGGCATTCTTTACTTATGTGGCGCACCACGCGAAGAAACAGCTCACCACTACAAAAAAATCTCTGAAGCCGCGAAGGGCAAATGCCGCCTGCTCCTCCCTGGATCATGGTACACGGCTGAGACAGTCAAGGAGTTTGTCACTGTCATCTGCGATGCCATGGAGTGCCACAACGCGATTGTCAAAAGGTGCCAGATATTGCATCGAGACATATCAGACAACAATATCCTAGTCGTTAGGGAGAACGGTACCGTGCGTGGCTTACTCATCGACTTTGACTACGCAATCGACCTATCTAAGGAAAAGAAAGACGCGCGCAACGAGATGGCTGGGACTCTCCCGTTCATGAGTCTGAACAATATTACTAACTCGAGCGTCAAGCGCACGAGTCTCGACGATTGCGAGTCGATGCTGTATTTGCTGTGCTGGCACGCAACAATCGGCTTTGGATCTAAAGAAGAGCGCGACAGGGCAAAGGCAGGCTTTGGGGAAAAGGCAATCACACGGTGGCAAAATGGTAGTATGGAAACTATCGCTGGAGATAAGTGTATTTATCTTGGCAGCTATAGTAACTTTATGCGTGGTATAGTTTTCAAGTTTGACCGAGTAGCCATGTTTAGCAAGCAACTCGCTCGGCTGGCGCTTGATTTGTACAAGGCTCTTTTCGCAAATGCCAATCTTGGCGTGGAATACCATGGGACGATGGAGGTAGAGGGCAATTCCTTCCTAACAGCTTTACTAAGAAGACGAGCACAGTCCACGGTTACTGATGACAACAGTCCGAATAATGCCAGCCCGTTTGAGATACGCTCGCGCGAGTGGGAGAATATCTCGAGGGATTTTCTCGACATTCTTGTCAGGACAAAGAACGAAATGGTTGATTGGGTAGACATGCGCAATTAGCTTCTATTGATTAGAAAATAGCGTTGTTTTATTCTTACCAGCTATGTATATGTGGGCTTCTTTACTCACGAATGGCGCCCAAAAGATGGCTAAGCCATAGTGAATGCTTGCTATAGATTGGGCTGCTGAGCGCATCGACTATCTTAGTGTGCATGTCTTGTGCAGAGCCACTCGTTACTTGTATTAACCAGAGCTTGGAGCACACCAGCGCCAATGGCAATAAAATCAATTGCAGAAGAGCTACACAGGCCCACCCTCCATATTCCTAGCCCCTTTCTGGCCCTACACAAAGTTGATACTACGTGATCAGGCAGCTCATCGATAGAAATATCCTCAAGCTCTGGCCCAGACCACTGAATCCGCTTTTAAGCTCAATAAGAGCTGGGGTGCTATTAGCGCTGTTAGAATATCAAACCCGGATAGTCCACCCGAAGGTACTCTAAGCACTTTGATACTCTGGAATCCTCGTCCACAGCGCAGCAACAATGCAATCTTGGGCTATTTTTGGCACCTGGACATTTAACCTTTTTGCTGCACTGACCAAGTGATTTAAAAATACCTAGACATTGTTGTTGGAATTATCTAAAGCACTCCTATTGATAATAAGCCCGTTGATGGCTACATTCTGCAACACACTATGTTTACTCTGACAAATCCGCCATTTCAAAAGCTGTGCAATTGTGCCCTGGTCTAATTTAATGTTGACATACTCCATGGTTGCTGCATTTCCACGAAACAACACATCATCAAGGAATGGGTATGACGGGCACACTGTTAATGACCTGATCATGGGAAATGGCACAAAGTTTGCTGGCGCTACCTTTGGATTATAAGTGTGTTGGTCTGTCATTGATAATATCAAATGCTGCATATTTGGGTATATAGCCATGTCTCCACTTTCATTGAAAATCAGGGCGTTTGAGTATTTTATATTGATATCTAAATACTCAAGTGTTTCAGCCGACTTGTGCAAAAGGCTTGTGTGTTTGTCTGTCGTTCTGTCACAATTTAGTTTAAGACTAGAAAGCGGTGGAATAGAGCTAATGGTTGATAGGCAGTAAATATCGACTTTATTTAGACCTAGGCATGCACGTTTGGCGTCATCATAGAGCACAACTGAGAGCGTCTATCATTTCCTCATCCAAAACTCTGCCATAATTTTTGCTTACAACCCACGTTGAAGTGTACCTGCCGTCGCATTTAACACTCACACATGTTGCTGCTGGAGTCACTGACCTGAGTAGCTTGGCGAACTCCGGAGTACAGTCGATTGCTTTTTTTTTTTTTGAAATCAGCGTGTTGTCCTTTATAACAAAGTATCATAGCCTCAAGCTTGTAGGCAAAGGGAAAGCATTTAGTTTCTCCAATATAGTCTACCAAAAGCTTGTGGGCTGCACCACCGACAATTCCCAGCATAGGGACGCTTACATGGATCTCTCTAACATGTGCAGAACAAGAAAGCAGCCTTTCTACTTTTACCCACTTCGGATGGTCAATCTTCCCAAGGAGACAAAGGAAATGCTATCTCCAGGTAATTAATCGGCGCTAATTAAGAATCCCACTAGCTTTTAAGTATAATTAACTGGTTAGCTAGCGTGCATAAGGCATTTTTAAAAAAACACTTTACAAGCGGTTGTACTGCATCATCCGTGCATCTGCACTCGATTGTACAAGAGCCATGCGGAGCATTATCAAGCGATTGTAGTGGTGTCATGATGCATACGCATGTTTTTTGTCTAAATCATTGTTCTAATTCACTCTATGTAAGTGCTGCTTCCATGACGGCTATTCTTCTCGGCTTGACACATGATTTCTTTGGAACACTACTAGCACAATAAAAAAAGCATAGGAAGAAGATGAAGTTGCTATTTGATATGACGTTGTAGCTTGTTAAGCGCCTTTTAAAAGGCACTGATTATCTTGTTCTCTCTCTTATGATAGATGCCTTAATTCAACATCTTTTTTTCAGTCAGGACCTCTCAACTTGCTCTATTTCCTTTATTCCCGCATTCAATGAGGCTGGCCAGTGTTTGCGCAGCCTTGACTTTGGCTTTTTCGATGGCTTTGGGCTTTTTGATGCGCATTAGGGACTATCCGCCACATGCAACCAGCGCGGATGGCTTGGGCAACGTAGTGCGCATAAAGAGCCTGCCAGGACATCGGCTCCGTGTGGGTACCCCCCGCTTGTGTAAAACAAAAGTCAAGCAGCTGAGCGGGTATTTAGACACGGCGTCAGGCAAGCACTTTTTCTTTTGGTTCTTTGAGGCCCGCAAAAAGTCCGGCTGCAAAACGCCACTAGCAGTGTGGCTCAATGGCGGCCCTGGCTGTAGCTCGGCGCTGGGAGCGCTAACAGAGCTTGGACCGTGCCGCTTGTCGGATCAGGGCAACACGACGGTCGACAATCCATATGCGTGGAATGAGAATGCACACGTGATCTTTATCGACCAGCCCGCCAACGTCGGATACTCGTATGGATCAGCTGCTAACACGACCAGGGCCTCTGCGGTGGATTTCTATGCGCTCATGCAGTTGTTCTACAAGCGGTTTCCAGAGTACGCCAGGGGAGACCTGCACTTGTTTGGCGAATCGTATGCAGGCAAGTACATACCCGCAATGGGCCGTCGGATTCTCGAAATGAACGACAAAGTGAAGAGGCGAAGCTCGGGGACTTTGGGCCAGCGAGCTTTGCCGCTTGCGTCGGTGGCAATAGGCAACGGCTTTGTCAACCCAAAGGTGCAGCTCAAGTATGTGTCCAAAATGGCCTGCAACTCCACGTATCCCGCTGTGCTCCCTCAGGACGTCTGCCGCCAAATGGATCTGGACTACCCGCAGTGCGCAAAGAAAATCGACTCATGCTATGCCACTATGGGAAACTCGACGCAATGCCAGGACGCGTTTGATTTTTGCGAATCTAGAATCGATTACCGCCTGTCAATTGTTGATCCAACAGTCAACCCGTATGACGTACGCCTCAAGTGCGAGTATCCGCCTCTTTGCTACAAGTTTGCTGCTCAGGCCAGCGACTATCTCGCTCTCCCCGGTGCCCAGCGCGCTCTCGGCGCAAAGGAAAACGCCAGCTACCGGGCATGTTCCACGACGGTATTGAATGGGTTTGTCGATACGTTTGATCTACTGCGCAGCTTTGAAGATGACGTCGCGGCTCTGCTCAATTCGGGCATTCGCGCCTTGTTCTACAATGGCGATGCTGATTCGGTGTGCAGCTGGTATGGAACGAAGGCTATGCTGGTGGATATGAGCTGGTATGGCAAGCGCGGGTTCAGTCGGGCCCAAGATAAGCTGTGGGCTGTTAGTGGTGAAAAGTCAGGTGAATCTCGCTCGTTCGACAATTTGACGTTTATCCGAGTGTTCAAAAGCGGGCACCTCGTGCCAAGAGATCAGCCGGCAAGGGCACTGGCCATGGTTAACCGCTGGCTTGCCAAGAGAAGCTTTTAGCCTTGTCAATTGCGCATTCCACAAGCCATTTTCCTTGTGGAATTTCTTTGGTATAAACAATATTCGTACAACTCCAAGTGGCCTCTAGCAAAAACAAATTTTACCCTCAAGGGCTGCGCACGCACGCATTTTTTAGATTCTTAATTGGCTGCGGCTTGGGCAATTGTCAATAGCGGAAAGAGGGACACTGGTCTATAAAGAAAAACTTGTGTACTTTGCCACAAAAGCAAACACCCCCAAAGTTTCAAGAAAGCTTGGGCGCAGCCTTTATATTAAGAGGCAACTGACCTCTTTTAACTAGCCTTTGGCGCTGTAGACTGAATTGAGCTAGGAAAAAAAAAGTAAAAACCGGCTATAAAACTGGCGGGTTTTTGGGGTGACAAAAAAGGCCAGAACGCGATCCGCTTCTTTCTTTTCCTCGATTTTTTTATTGTCTTTGTTTTCTACCCTACTTTCAATCCACTTTTTTTTTTCTTAATAGCCCCCTTTTTCTACACTATGCGTTCCAACGCGCTAGGGTTGTTGGCTCTATTTCTTACTCCAACTGTCTTTGGCCATATGTTTATGACATCTCCGTGCCCACGCCACACTAACAAGGGGAAGAATTGCCCTGCGCTCCCACCAGGAGCAAATATAGATAGCGACATATCATCGCCATTCAGTAAGAATGCTCAAGCAGTGTGTAAGAGCAGCATTCCATATACTACTCCATCGGCCACCTGGACTGCTGGCCAGTCAGTTACTGTCGAGTTTGCAGAGGGCGGAGCACCCCATGGTGGGGGACATTGTGAGTTTTCCATGTCATATGATGGAGGTAATCAATTTGTCGTGGTGCACCAGGAATTACAGCACTGCTTTGGGGCCGATGGTAGTAAGCGCAGATTCACGTTTAACTTGCCCAAGGGTCTCCCTAGCTCGGACAAGGCAATTTTTGCTTGGAGTTGGGTCAATGCCATTGGTAACCGAGAGTTCTATTTGAATTGTGCTGATGTCGCTATTAAGGGTGGGTCTGCGCCGTTTACGGGCAAAAAGATGACTGTTCTTAATATCGGGGGGAATCCAACTATCCCTGAGTTCTCTAGTGATCGTACAATTGGGCTTAATTACTATAATGATACCCCTTCTATTACTGTGACAGGTGACGGTACCTCAAAGGTAGGAGACGTCAAGAATAATGATCAAAATCAAGATTCGCCTGAAGAGCCAAAGAAGGAGCCTACCAGCACTACAGCTACAACCAAGGAAACCAAGCCTACAGGCAAGCCTCCAGTCAATAATACTCCACTTATAAACAAGGGGGATGGGGATAGTGAAGGTCGCTACATTTTCCTATTCTTGCCTAATTCGGAGGAAGGCAGTGATGTGGGACCAGGCAAGCCGGATGACAACAGCCCAAACAAACCAGATGATGATAATGATGATAAATGTGATGGTGATGACAAGCCGGGTGACAATGGCAAGAAGCCAGAAGACTCAAACAAGCCAGCACCGGGCGGCGGATGCACTCTGGGAACATTTAGGTGTGGCACGGATAAGTCAAAGTTTGAGACGTGCGACAACAAGGGCTGGATATCTAGACCATGCGCTCCAGGTACAACGTGCCAACTCGGTGATGCGAGCTCCAGTCCATGCCAATTTCCACAAGAATAACATATCTTTTAATAAACATTGTCTTAAATAGAGTAGGTGTTGTGGCTACATTAATGCTTCTCCCCACTTTTCTTACGACAATGGGTGCACCCTGGCACACACAATGACCGAATATTTAGAGCCCACAAGCTCTGCCAATCACATCACGTGAAAAATCCGGTTCCAGACAGGGATCGCAATGTCAACATCAAAACATGCAGCGAAGAGGAGCTCTTCTGTTTCTGTCGCTTGTCCTTTTTACTTTGAATTTACCCTCCACATCTTTCTTTTTTTACACAACTTCTTTGCTCATTCTTTTTTTTTTTTTCAACGGTACCTTGCGTATGATGCAGGAGGAAGCCACACGCTCGCTAAACAGTCTCTCGCTGGGAGGTCGTGGTGCTGGTAACCGTTCCTCAGTAGTAGACCGCGTAAAGTGGATAGAACAGAAACACGGAACCGGCCCTTCCGCTCAGGCGGCACAGCCGCGCGCCAGGCTCCGGCTGCCCAAGCACTTTATCAACGCCCAAGCCGATGCCGCTAATCCAACGACTGACGCTGCTGTGCTGTCACCAAAGACGCAGCCAGCTGGGCTATTGGGTCCCCGCGATGGCGATAGTGGGGTGGCTAGATTGCCGCTGGCGGTGACGCAGCAAAAGTCGGCGGCTAAAATTCCTACGCTGGCGCGGCGCACAGAGCAAATGCCCTCGCCAGTTATTAGCGAAGCGAGCACGGTTGCTGCTATCGACGAAATGTTTGGTGAAGCTCCGTTGGTGGCCAAAGTCGGCGAAGAGGTGCCAGTTGCCAAGGCGGAAGAGGTGGTGGAGGTTGCGCCCGTCGAGCCTCGGGAAGCTAAGGCTGAGGCTCCAGAGCCTTTGGCTCCACTACTACCGGCTGCCAAGGCAGAGGGTGCTGTGTATGTGGAGCCCAAGCTGGTTGAGCCAGTGCCGGTGGATATTCCTGCTGAGCCAACACCAGTTGCGGCCCCGATAGTAATAGAGCCCGCAGAGGACGCTGCTGAGCAGCTGCCGATTGCGGAGGAGAGACCGACGAGCCCAGCGGAGTTGACACATGCTCGCATGCCCAGCGAAGCTCTGTCGATGACTAGCAACCGAAGCGATATGTCGATTATTAGCGGCGTCACTGATGGCAGCAGTCTCACCGACCCTGATGACCCGGTCCATGTGACGGGCACAATGGGTGGTGCAGGGCATCACAATGAAAACAATGGGGAGGCCGGAGCCAATTCCTCCATGCAGACACCAGCATTCGAGGGGGCAGCCTCGCATTACGCCACTTTGCCGAGGTCGACAAAATTTACGGGATCCAAGGGTCCAGGTCTCGGTGGTACCCGGAACCGCCCGCAGCAAGCGCCTCGGAGATATGACCGGTCAACGACGAGCCAGCGTCCTGACTCTAGCGCCTCCATGCAGAGCAGGAATAGCGAGGACAGCGGGCGCAGCAGCGGCAGTGTCTTTGGCAGGCCCAAGGTGGAGGCGCCGCGGGTGCATGGCAAGGAGCAGCCTCTTGTCAGGTCATTCAGCACCAAGCCCTCGTATTCGAGGAGTGCGCAGGTAGCTGATGATGGCGATTTTAGGGGTCGGCAGGGCGAATCGGGCTCATCTTCGCTGTTGGCTAGACTAAACGACTTGTCTGCTGTTCGGCCTAATGCCCAGGATTTGGTGAATAACCGCTCATCGCCAAAGTTTGTCAAGAGATCGCAGTACTATGGCCCCTCATTGCAGGATGACGTAGGCAGTACCAGCAGTGGCAGCGGCCCACGCAATAGGGCTCAGCGGCGATTCAGATAACAGCTTCTATTTTCTCCTTGTTGGATCTAATCACATACGTCACTATTCTCTACATATTTATTGAAAAGCTTTGTATCTAGTCGGTCCGCAGCTTTTCAATAATGTGTTGTGTTGTTACTGCTCTTGCTTTTTTGTCCCTTATGCTCCCAGTAAGCCAGACGGGCAACATCAGCGCCTTCTACAGGCAGGTTAGTGCATGAGTAAGCTATCTTTTGCAAACATTTTCAGACAACTAACCACTGGTTTTCTGTCGATGCGGCTTGGTCCTTTTATGCCTGCTCGTCTTTTTTCTGCTGGTCCATGGCAAAGCTCCAGTAATCTGTGATAAAATCATGCAAGTCCTTGGCAATGACGGCGACGTTGTTCTCCTTGGCACGCTGCTCGAACGGGTTAGTAGCCTTTGGCTTGTGCTGATTTTCGTTAGCAGACAAGTGGGAGAAATCTCGTGCTGTCCCTGGCCTAAACGATCGCACTCCTTGCGCCTCTATATAGCTGGTCCCGCGGCACTCAGGATCAACACTACGGTTATCGAAAAGGTGATGTTGCAAGCCTTCTGCAAACACCGCAAGTAATCTCGCGCCAGGGTCGCCAGAACTGCCACTGGCACTTCCACTGGCGCTGTTCGCAAGTCCCACACCACTGAAGTTGTCAGTGACGCACTCCTTAAAGGCAGCAAGGCTTCCAAAATGGGCGCTCTTGGCGTTGACTATAGTGCGTATAGTGCCATTTCGCCAATCTGCTA
>JANBSU010000198.1:0-16840 GCA_027578835.1 Coemansia sp. RSA 2050 | reverse complement strand
AACGCCCTATTTACAGACTACGCCTTGCTATTGGCACTAGCATGCCCCAAGCTTCATCGAGTAGAGAATATTACAAGTACTGCCCAAGACCATCGTGCTGGCATTTCCAAGGCACTGGAGAGCAAGCCATATAGCAAGTACGCAAGGCAGATTGGCTGGCTACTAGATGCAGCATACTAGCTAGAATACATGGCCTGTATATCTATTGGTAATAAATAAACATCGTCATTCTGACAGCTTGGCTTCGCTTCTACGAACCTTGCGATTCTTCTTTGCCTGGGGTTCCTTGGCTTGTTCAGCAGCAGCAAAATGGGGCCTAACCGCAATAGACTTTGGCGTGTGGGGGAAGAGGTCGCCCCAGCTTGCCTTTCTCGCATCACGATACGACTGCTTATTATGAGTCTTTGTAAACGTCCACCGCTCAACCTTGCCATTCACCGTAGAGACGTCGATAACCACATGTCCCTTACGCTTCATAGGCGGAAGGATAATACGCGGCCAGTGATAGGCCTCAAGAGCCAAACGCTGAGTAGTTTTGCGGAGCTCACCAGTAGGCAGATACTTTTCTGGATTAGCCTCAGCAACAGACAGACCGACAGCCTCCTCCTCCACCTGCTCAGGGAGCGAGGACATGGAGGGGCGAGAGCCGCGACGCAAGATAGCGTAGGAGTAGCGGAGGTCCTCCACATTGGATTTCGACTGTTTGGTGAGCATAGTAAAGCCTGGTCTCTGCGAGCGCTGCGAAAAGTGGATCCACGCCGGTGTGAGTATCGTCGGATCGGGCAGGTCATTTGGCAAAGGAGCAACGGTAAAGCAATCGCCGAACGCCAGTATCTGATCGCGAGCCTCAGAGATCATGCGAGCAGAATCAGGAGTGCCTCGGTCCACAAGCACCAGGGTATCGGCGGTGTGGCCCCACAGCGTCTCTACAGTGGTCTTGCGCATCGAGTCCGACGGCAGCTCGCTAAGCACAAACGCCGATACAACCAGGTCATGGCGCTCCTGGGAGTCGGAGGGAGAGGGCGGGAGGTAGCGCATAAACTTTATGTCGCGCACTCGCTGCCCATCCTCAGGAACAGGAATATCAGCAATAATGGCTTCAGCGCAAAGAAGCATATCCTCGGATACGTCAATACCCTGATACTTTTCCAGTTTCTGAGTAGGCCACACTTCCTGGATAGCCCAGAGCGCAGTACCAGGGCCAGAGCCAAAGTCCAATACGTTGTGAGGCGTGAAATCAGGAATACGCTGCAATAGCTCCGCCAGAATATTGTAAATGGCGCCATAGGTCCCCGGTGTGCAAGCTGCCAAGTAAGCGGCAGTCTCGCCACGCCCGTACTCCAGCGTATGTGGCTTCAGCGGAGTACCCGGGTTAACCAGCGAGTCAGGCGCTGGACGCACACCGCTAGCAATGACCTCCACACGCTCGCCTGGCAACAACATCGGAGTACTCCTCGAGGATGACAAACCCAAAGCCTCGTCTTCTTCCTCCTCCCCATAAATATCCTGACGACGCTGCCGAGCCGCCGCATTGCCCTTCCCCTTGCCCCTAGGCGTCAACTGGCCAGTCGACCTCAGCGAATCAGCAATCCGCAAGTAGTCGTGCCGCAGCGTACGCTTGCTCAGTGGTGTGACATACCGATCAATAGCAGCGACAATGGGCAAAGGCATGCTCACCATGCCAATATACTTGCGACCAAACCGCACTTCGTCGGTGCCACGGAGTATGGTGCCCGAGGTACGTACGCTCTCTTCGTAGAGATCTCGCACGCACTCATCTAGAGACTCGAGTGACCGGAAAACCTCCATATCGTCCTCGGTGTCTTGCGGAAGCCGCGACAGTCGATCGGTCTTTGATGTGGTTAGGGATGCGGGTGCCGGTGGTTTGAGCCAAATTGTGTCCGGCACTTGCTTTAGATTCAAGAGGCGAGTGGTGTGTACCCAGCGCTGATATGTTGTTGTCGTGCAAAGTGCTGGAGCGGCCAGTCGGTTGGCTGTCAGGCGCGTAGCAGCGCAGAGCAAGGTCATTCAGCAAGGCGAGGAAGCTAAATGTAGAAAAGAGTATTTAAATTATCTAAAGGAAGGAATTACGAAAATACGAAAATAAAAACTTTTTAGGTTTTCTGACAAGTCCGTGATCCCCCTAAATCACCCAATCACTAGTGTGGCTGGGGCTTTGCTTAGCATTTTTCTGGGAAACAGGCCATGAGCAAAAAAGCCACCCCACACGCTCCTCTCATATTGCTGTGGCTAGCATAGGCATATGTGGAGGGGGACTGGTGAGCCTGGTGGTTTGTTTACGTTTTGTTCGGGAGAGAGGGAGGGGGAGAGTCGCGTCTTGGAAGCAGTAGGACAACTGAAGCCGTAAGCAAAAGCACTGTGGCTTGTCAGTGCTTTTAAGCCAATCCATCCTCGATTGTCCCCAGCAATCCTTTCCTTTCTTCATCAAATACTACTTTGTATTCTTTTTTTGCGGTTCGTGTTACTTTTTAATATTTGTCTCGTCGCTCCCCCATTTTTTTACTAGTGGTAGCACCCACCCGACACGGAGGCGAGGATACGTATGAAAGGCGAGAACTGCGATACTCCACGTAGCGGTGGGTCTGGGTACGATACGCGACAGTACTATCACATTATGTCGAGTGACGTTGGCCTTCGACACAGTACCTCAGCTATCAGTGTTTCGGGGTACTCTGGTAGCAGAGCGCTATCGCCAGTCAGTGCAGTCAATGGCGGGGGAGGGCGTGGGTCAAGCGACGGCGACTGCGAGACAGTAGGCAGCGACAACAGTGGCAGTCGAACACCCAGCTATTTCGAGACAAGCGCCAGAGTAGCACTGGCCTCTGTTGAGTGCAGCTCCGTAAACATGCGAAGACAGAAACGGTGCCAATGGGACCTATCTATAGCTGGGAGGCGCTTGGCGGGGGAAGAGAACATTCCGTTCTTGGCGCTTTTGCTTTTGCGATTGACATCGACAACTGCCTCTGAACTCATGCTTACTGACAGATGGCGACATTTGCGTCGCTATTTATTGCACCCGCGAACTGTTAGCGTATTAGGTGGTCTAGCTATTGTAGTCCCTGGCGTGGGATTCACGATATTGGAAAAGGCACTAGCTGACGATCTTGGCTATCACTTTCCTTGCTTCCTACAGGTCCTTGTCCAAGCCATGACCTCGGCTATACTGGAGCTGAGCACAGGCCGACATGGGTTCTTTTGCCGCGGCGATAATACCTCTAATAATAGCGACTCTGTGCGGACTGCCCGCATGGTGCCCCTCGCAGCGCTTTATGCCGCCAATATGCTTTTGGCCCATTGTGCTAGACAGATGCAGTCAGTCCATGGGACATATTTGGTTGCACAGTCAGCGCTGCCCGTCGTGGTCTTGGTCATTATGGGATCAGCCTCAGCGACCTACTTGGATTTCCATCGTCGCCGCCCGCTCAAACAAGACGATACCGAGTATATGCCCTCGTTGAAGCGCTTCCTACGCCGCTCGGTCAGTCAGTTAATAGGCCAGGGCCGCAGTTCACTTGGATGGGCTACAGAGAAAAGGGCAGATTCTATCCCTGCCAGCGACAGCGAGGCTAATGGATACTCCAGCAACAGAAGTAGCGCTACCGACAATCAGGCGTCCGAGCGCTATGGCGTGGCGTGTGCGGCGCGGTGGGTAGCAATCCCAATAGCAATAGGCGCTGCATTGGCGGCATGGGCACCATCCTACTCTTTGGCACTGATCCCCGTGCATACTGGCGTAGGAATCTGGAGCATAACGAGCATTGTGTGGGCACGTAGCCTCCTCTGTATAGCAGTGTCTATTGCTGGCGTCCTAGTGAAAGCCCAGCTGCTAGTGGCCACCAGTCGCCTATTAAGTAGCACACCAATGTCTGCTGCTCGCTTTCTCCGCCACTTTGCTCCGCTGTGCATGCTCGTAGCCCTGGTCCTGTGGCCGATTGTTGGCACTCCAGTTGATGCCATCGAGGCTCTGACCCTGCGCATATTGTTCTCATCGCTGGGTGTTGCTGCTATCGGTGCCCTGGCTAGTATCACTCGCGTTTCTATGCTCCAGGCCCCAGTTAGCGACGGAGCGTTGGGTGTTGCTGTACTCGCGCAAACTCGCTCACTCACTTGTCTCGGCATCGGTTGGTGGGCCTACGGATACCTGCACTGGCCGCTGCAAACTGCTGGCTTTATAGTCGCTGTTGCCAGCACCGTTCTATGGGCGGCACTCCGCCTATGTCTGCCTCTGCATCCGCGAACTCCGGCTGTAGTCGTTTCCGCTAACTCGTATCGTACACAAAGGTCTCGCAAACTCAGCTCCGCCAGTGCCATGGGCTGGGATTTAGTGTAATCCATTTTCGTTTTGCTTACGCTTCTGGATTGTAAACTCTCAAGATGCATCGAATCACAAGGAATTGTAAAACATAATACACAATAGGAGTCGCGCCTTATAAAGAGGTACATATCATGAGGTGCAAGTGGAATCTCAACCTGGATGATTGTGGATACATGTGTAAAGTCTCCGCAGCCTCAGTCAATGGAGGTCACCCCCCTTTTCTACAATTTTGCTGAGGAGCAGGTGGGACGCTGACAGCGCCATTTATCTTCACGTCGCATGGCAGCAGAAAGAAACGCTTTTGCTAAAAGTCCTTTAACCTCGCTTTTTTTTTTCTTCCCTTTTGTTCCGATGCACACATGATGTCTGGCATTGACTGGAGAAGTTCTAAAAAAGAATGCGCATGCCTTTTTAAAAAAATCAGAACGTATCCCATACGAAAACTAATAAATCTGTCAACCACCAATTGACACCGACAAGTGGGGTAACACAATAGCTTGTTGGGAGGAAACAGGTTAGAGAGGAAGAAAAAAGAGTATTTAGTGGTTAATAATATAGTCAACTGAGCACTTGCGTGACACCCATGAATGGAACGCGGCGCTTCCTTGTGCCCACAGCTGCGGGTCACGCCGTTTGAGCTCGGTCACGAAGATGTCAAGCTCAAACACAGGTTTACTTGCGCTTTCAGCAGTGACAGGCGTAGATGCATGCAAGACAGAGTCCTCGGCCTCCGACTCAGCACCCGACAAGTCATCAAGGTTTAGCAGCGTGGCCGACGACGTCGATGTAGATAGGGATGGAGACATAGATGAGGGAGCGCGCAGAGTGCCAAGGAATATCATTTGCAGGCGAGAGCGCTCAAGCGGTTTTGCCAGCTTCTTTTCAATATTGGCTCTCAGACGGTTTCTCGCATTAGAGCTGTGCTTGAGTTGATCCCACTGAAGCAAGTAGCTAAGCGGAATAAAATACCGTCGCCTAATGTTTTGCACCTTGTTGTACTCTTCAAGGATACTACGACCCGACGGCTTAAACCTGTGGTCGCGCTCCTCACGGCTGCGGTAAATTGTTGTACGGAACGATGGGTCGTTGAGAAACTCGTCTAACAGGACATTAATGATTTGTCTGGTCATGTCTGCTGGCCACGCGTGTCTGGATCTCTTGCGCGCCGGCGGTGACTGCTTACCAAACGATGGCGTTGATGGCGACGTCGACAAATCGTTTGGCCTAGGTATAGATGCATACGGGTCACTGCGGTAGCTGTGCCTAGGCGCCAAATGCAGGTGTGGTGGCGAGCGTGCCAAGTGCTTACGCTCCTGCATCTGTGGCGGTGCCTGGTAGGGCGACAGTGGTGGCAGTGCCGAGTGGTACTGGCTAGTCGATGAGGAATGCCCCGGAGGTCCACGCATAGCCATCATTGGTGGCAGCGGTGGCAGCATCATACCTCCGCCCGACGCTCCCGACGACGAGGGTGGCTCTTTTGAAACCCGCCCAGAGGCCATCGTCGATGAGGCGGACGCAAATGGGCGTATCACCGTTGAGCTGGACGGCAGCCCGCGGTACATCAAGCGCGATTGAGAGTGGCTACCATTTTGCGAGTCAGTGTGTGTCGGAGGTTGAAAGTTGTAAGGTCCCATCAGCGGAGGGTAGGAATCAGGTTCAGGATACATGAGTAAAGAATAGTGGGAGAACTAAAAAAGTAACAAGTGGGAGTAGATGCTTCCTAGTATAAGTACACCACTAAATAATGAAATAAAATGGAGAATGAAGAAGAAAAACAATAAAGACAAGTAAGGACCACTACTATATGTAGAAGCTAGTGGGGTCGAGGGAGGAGCTTTTGCACTAGAAAGGGGGGCGGCCGCACGACCTTTCCAAGATTCGTCAAAGAGGCGGTGGCGACAAAGGGAGAAAAAGGATTGAATGAGAAGGATGGCTGGTTGACTGCGTGCTAAGAAAAAAAAAGTACTCTTTGAAAAAAAGAAAGTCTTCGCCTCCCTTGTTGAGAAAAGCTGTAAGTCAGAGAGGTCGGGATGGAGCAGGTGGACAGGTGGACAGCCACGCCTGGCTTTCAAGAACAAACAAAAAGAAAAAAAAAGCTGCCGGAACAAGGCAAAAGTCTGCGGAATAAGCAGGAGAGAAAAAGGGTGGCAGCGTGTGTTTGAGCGCTGCCAAAGTCAAGAAAGAGAAAAAAAACCCACCCCTCTTTGGATGTCCGAAGGCGGGTCTGCACACGCCTGCTAATGAAAATGAAGCAACAAATGAGCTCCGACCGTGGTTTCCGGGGCTCGTGAAGGCAGGGTGCTATAGTAGAAGAAAATAAAACGGGCAGCTGGCACGGAAAAATAAAATAGATACGGAAGCGTGCTGGCCCTGAGGAGGTGCGGAGGCTTTCCCTATTTATGACCCACGTTTGGCCTCTACGACTCCCAGGGGGCTTGTCTTTGGAATTGGGCATGCTGTCGCGTTTTCTTTTTCTGCTCTCTTTCTGACTGCATTGCCACGCCTACATATGCGGATTCCTGTCAAGAGGGGGTGGGTTATAGATGCCTGGCTACGACCACCCCGTCCCCCTCCTGGTCCAGAAGGCAACAGAGATTGCCCACCTCTATACTCTTTTTTTATGGCCGAAATTCTCGGCCAGCCCAATTTACGCGCTGCGCATGTCACCCTTCCCCAGCGCCCTCGCCCGTCACCAACCCACCGACCCTGCCCCCCTTTTGGTCACAAGCCCCTCAGCTGCCTTTGTTGGATTCTCACAAGCCATTGAGGCAGGCTGCCCACAGCTCCGCCGGAGCTCCCGCTCGAGTCCCCGAAAGGTCAAGCCCCCTTGTCCTTGAGTAACGGCTCCAGCAGCAGCAGCCAGGGGGCGCTAACAGGTACACAATCAGCTTTTTGATAATCACCAGCAAAAAGTTAAAATCTCGCTTTTGGCGCGTGCCCCCCCCAACTCTGTTGACTAAATAGACGATGGGCCGCCCTCTCAAAAGCCCCTCCCCCAAAACTTGGATATGGCACCTCTGACATAATTGCGAGAGCGAGGTGGAACAGCGCACAATCGCCACTCCGAAATCACTGGCAATTCCACTCGTGCCGTGGTGCCATTGTTTGAATCTACCACCCTCTCGCCTGGCCTTGTGTTAGAAGAGCAAGATTGGCCGCCACACTCAAAGACAACCTCCGTTTCCGCCTCTTTCTTTGCTAATGATACATTTGCGCCTAGTAATAAAAGACGGAATAAAGCAATGGGCCTACACACTCTTTACCATGCATAAAGTCGAATCCAAAAGAGGACACGTTTTGTTGACACCCCCAATCCTCGTGCAAAAAGTTTTCTCGCAGTTTTCTTAGCCAACAATGCAGACAATTATGTAGATCCTAAATTGGGACATTCGGATATGATGCTATTAGCAAAAAATATCATGCAGCTTGGATAGTCTTGGAATGGGACAGGTGTTTCACGCCGATTTGCATCAAAAAGAGGACAGTTCCAGAAATAGAAGGGGCGGACACTTTTTGTTGCCCTTTGGCTTGGCTTCAAAAAAAAGGTCTAATGTGTCTCTCGCGAGGTTCGCGTGTCTAGCAGAATCACGCATGCTACCCCTTGCCTGTTTCAAGTACCGCTTGTGATAGAGCAGCCAGCAACCGGTTTGCCTGTTTTGTGTTCATCGATATCGCTTTCCCCTCAGCTCGCTCACGTGGCCCATGCAATGTTGTCAGCCGCTGTTCTGAACTCGCACGCGTGCAAATTCGCACATACTTGCGACACCTTTTTCTTGACTGCACAAGAGGCGTTCTGCCTGAAGGGCGTTCGCTGTCCTTCATCGCCTATGGTTACTCACACCCAAGCTGTCTTCCACTCTTGGCAGTGTATTTTTTTATTTCCAAGCCGGCATGATCTGCGCTTGCACGCACCAATGATGGAAAGCGAAGAGTGCTTGGTGTTCCCACTATTTGCTGTGCCATGTTAATAAATGGATTTTTGTAGCCCCCTTTGACAATCCTATTCCCTTTGGATTGAAGCGGATCAACATGTTTGCGTCATACTTGCGCACTCATTAATTGTATTAATATCCAGCACCGATGCGCACTCGCGCGGCAGTATGTATCCTGGTCTTCTCAAGCTCATGCTCCCTCTTTTTTTCCAGCTGCAATTACATGTAGCCGCACCCCTTACTTTTTTGCGTGTTTCATGTCTGCCAGGCATAAAATTAAGGACCCGTATCTGAATACAATAAAGGCCATATTTTTATTTGCACTGCAGTGGCCGATGGCACACTCGGCCACCACAGAATCAGAAAAAGGGGAGGGATGATCTTTAGTTTTTTTCGGATTTCATATCGATGGGCTTGCCTAATTCTACACGCGCCTGCTTTGTGTAGATTCCAATCTACGTTGGCTGATACGTCCATCTCACGTGCGCCACAAGCCAGGCACACGTTTCTACTAACGCGAGTGGTGTGCCTTCTCAGTGTAGCGTGCTAAGCGCACGATGCTCTTTGCCTCCATTGATGCTGTGTGTAATGAGAGCGCCTACATAAATATGCCTAGAGACCCGCTTTGTAAAGTCACAATAAAAGCAAGAGCTCCAGTGCCCAGTACCTTAATTAAGCCAACAGACGCGTGTTTAGCTAAGGCCATTTGTGTCATTTGCCGCATGCATCGCGCTATATCGTGCATAGACAGGACGTGTATGGAAGGGGGAAAAAAGCAAGATCAAAGTGTGGGTAGGGCAAGGTCTCTTTTTTTAATATACCACTGTGTAGAAGCATATGAAAAGGAAATTAGGCCAGGATTGGCCGTACATTATGCAACGTCTGGGATCATGTTACTCGAGCTGCCTCACTCGCGTTGCTCAACGTTGCTCATAGTGCCACGCAAACCCACCAAAGGGGTTGCCTAGCCAGCCAGCCAGTCTCTTTGGCAACTACGCGCCATCACTACGCCGCTGTAGCAAAACGTGGCGCTGTTGTTCTTTTGGCCGTGCATTCGGCACATATTCCCTAATTGGAGTGCAAGCAACCTCTCTTCTATTGTTGGCAAGTAGTTGGAGGACGGCTCAGTTCTTATTTTTTTTATTTTATTGCTTCTTGTGTCTCTTTTTCTATTCAACTAATATCCGGCGGGCCGTTATGCTGCACACACCAATCTTCCCTACTTTTCTGGTAAAGGGAATTGGGGGGTCCAGTGCCTCCCTTCACAGTCGCCTCTTTTTCTTGCCTCTTTTTTTTCCACGGTCGCTTGGGCCAGGACATGTGCCATGTACATTGCAGGGCATGGCAGAAATAAAGGAGCAAATAGTCCTACGTAGTTGCATGGGTCCTATTTACTTGCAGTTTCCGAGTACTCTCTTTTTTTCCGCTGCACCACTTTTTGTTTTCTCTTGTCGACGCTATTGATGTATGTCGTAGTATACAGCCCACAGCTATTGCTTGCATGCCGCAAAAAAGCAAGGAGAATATTTATCCCGCATTAATTCACTTTATAGGGAAAGAGTCGATAGATAATTCGAGTGGTGAACACAAAAAACATGCAATCAAGCCATCCACCCCAGCTTATCCCGATTGCATGTGCATTGGAAATGCAAATGTATGCCATAGAGTCACGTTGTCCAAGTGTCTATTGGAGGATGTGTGCTCGCGTGTTGCACAAGCTTTGGCAAAGACAGTGTGTTTGCACCATTTCACGCCCTATTTAGCATGATGTCATTTATGCAGCTAACGGAACTCCAAATTATGCTTGAAAACAATAGCGAAGATAGTTTCGAGATGTTTGCTCGATCCACTTTAAATTGGGCTAATCCGCATTCACATCCCATGTACATTAATTGCTGGGCCATGTGTGGTACCAGCGATATGCACGCTCAGATATCAAGCACGTATGTATGTTTGAAAATCTGCTCCTTTCCCCCAATTTCAACAAGTAGGGGCAAGTAGAAGGCTGTCAATAGATGCAAATAGATGCATATATTGGCCATTTATCCTATTATGTCATTGGGCTCGCTCTTCCACGATGGGCTTTACTGGTGGTAGGCTACAGTGGCATCGCCTGGGCGGATTAGCGTTGATGGGCTTGTATGATCCAGCCACAAATCTAATCGGCAGTCCGAGATTCCGCCTATCGTAAGATGAAGGAGGTATGGACGGAAAAGGCGGAGAGTCCGCTGACAAAAAAGGCACACGCATGTAAAGGATTGGCAGTTCTATCCGCCTGTCACACACGCGCCTCTTCCTCCTCCGAGGTCCGATGGACAAGGAGCTCAGCAAAGAGGACGAGGGGGCTGCTGCTGCCAAAGCCATGACTTTTTGCCTAGTGAATGTGGATTTGTCATCAGCCATAGCAGATTAGAAATATCATTGGTGAGATCTACAGTTCTAGATGCCCTTTTTCTCTCAAGCTTCCTTTTTTGTCTCTACGCCTCGTTTCATATAAAAGACTACGTTGCAACCTTCAGTCGAACTAATTTCTATACTGAATTCAAAAGCGTTTTTTATTTTTTCTTATGCGTGACTCAACAACAACCTCCGCCCACGCCTTGCATATCAGCATCGTCCTTGACACCATATGCCCCTGGTGTTACGTAGGAAAGCGCCGCGTTGAGAAGGCCATCGCCCTAGCCAAACAAAAGTGGCCAGACTTTGAGGCCAGCATAGACTACATGCCCTATCAGCTGGACTCGTCGATGGAGAACGGATTAGACAAACACAGTGTATACAAGAGAAAGTTTGGCGACCGCGCGGCAGCCATCCTCGAGCGCATGACATCGACAGGAAAGGAAGAAGGCATCTCGTTTTCGTTTGGCGGTAAGATGTCAAACACTCTTGGGTCGCATCGCCTAATCGACTACGCGCGCTTCGAGGGCGCCGAATGCGAGGAAAAGGCGGTTGAATCGCTGCTCCACCGCTACTTTGAGCTCGAGCAGGATATTGGCGACGTTGAGGTCTTGCTCAATGCAGCTGAGGACGCTGGCCTGGATAGAGAAAAGACAAGAGCGTACTTGGACTCTGATGACGGCATTGACGCTGTCAAGCAAAAGGTCAAGCATGGACAGAGCCTGGGCATTACCGGCGTGCCGTTCTACATTATCAACGACCGCTATGGCATATCGGGAGCTGAGACGCCAGAGACGTTTATCGAGGCCTTTGAAAAGGTATTCAGTTGCAAGAAAGAGTAGCATTTTTTACTTCTATTTCATTTTATTTTCCAGCCTGCGCCATTTAAATGTCACTTTTCTTTAGAGCGATGTTAGCGTTTGGCACTCGTGGATGGCTCTCGCGCAGGCGCCGATAGCCTTGCTGATCGAGCAGATATCTCGGCAGTCCGTAGCTTCGGCAAGCTGAGTCGACAACTGAGTGAGCTTATCCTCTAGAGCCTTGACAGCTACGCTGGCCGCCGCGGAACCATGTCTGCGCTTTGCTGGTCTTGCTTCAAGATCGGGACTGCGAGCAGCAGTCTCTTCAAAAGATGCCATGGCTGCTGAAACTGCTGGCGTGGGCAGATCGGCTGGGACCGATCTTGCAGGCGGCTTACTTGCTGGTTCCGGATGACTATTGCTAGGTGTGACGGCAGGAGGCAGAGCTCCAAACTTCTTGACATACGCACCTTCGTCCATATAACGCCGTCCACAGATCACGCACAACTGGGTCTTCTCCCTGTCCTGAACCAGTGGAACACTATAACAGGACTCGTTAGGACAAGCCTGGTCGATCATCGCCCAGCCCTGCAAAAGACGCTTGGCAATGAGCTGGCTAGCCAAGTCGCTCTGGTCGCGCTTACGCTGGCGGATCAGGTTAGCCGCCTTTGATTCTTCCGCCTGGATACTATCCAAGTCAGCCGATTTGACAGCTGTTGCGGGGGAAATCATTGCATCATCGTCATCATTGCTCTCGGGGTTCATCTTTTCGTCATCCTTGCGTATGTCATGCAATGGAGCTACCGGTATAGCCTCGAGGTCGGTTAGCTCGTCGGGAAAGAGCTCGCGTGCATCGTGCCAGACGCACTTTGTGTTCCCGCTCTCTGGGTCGCGCATCAGCGGCGCATTACAGCCGTCCTCAGGGCATTGCTCGGCTAGCATCGGCCACCGGCGAAGCATGAGCTTGGACATGCGCCCTGTAATAGTATCTAGCTTTGAAATAGCCATAGCAGAGAGATGAGAAGGTGCGGAAAAGAAAAGTTTTAAAGTGTTATTTTTTGCTCCACTCATCACATGTGCCATCATGCGCAACCTTGGCATAATGTAGTTGTGGGCCCCAACCTGTCAATATATTTATTACCCTGACAAGGCCCGTAGAACTTGTACATATAAGAGTAAATAGTCTATAGATTGGATAGAACAGCAATGAAAGAGCCCATAAGAAAAAGCTACCCCTGGTCGCCATGGAAAAACGATGGCTCTGATGACGTATTGTAGCTGCTCGTGGCACTAGCTTTAGATGTCGCAATCTGAGCGTCAAAAGAGCCTGATATTGTCACCGCGCTCCCTGAGGTCTGCGCCATTGAAACAGGGCTGCTCGCCAGCGAGATATGATACACAGCCGATGCCAATGAGCCAATGCCCAAGGCACTCAAAAAGTCCTCCCTATTGAGGTCCGCAAGGCTATCCAGCGGGTATTGATATTGCTGCGGCAGCAGAAGCTGTTGTCCCATGGCAACAAGCGCAGTGGTGTCTTCCAATACGTGCCCAGAAAGCGAGTGATTTGGCGGTGGCTCAACATTATTTGTACCAAACTGGTAGAGCCCGGGCATATTGGCTGCTTCCATTGAGGGTGCGCAGAGGTTAGCTGCGCCCAGCCAGAAATCAGATACAGAGTCTGCCGACACAACAGAGTGCTCGGTCGCAATGGCAGTTGGCGGGGCAAAAGCTTGGCTAGTTGGGCAGGCAAAAGACACGCTCCGTGGTTTGGCTATAGCTGCGCGAATGGCCATTTGCGCCGACTTGGTTTTAGACGCAGTAGAGTGCGCTCTGCGCTTAGCTACCCTTCCACTCTTAATTCCGAGCGCCGCAGGGTTGCCATCACACTGCATCGGGACATTGCTAGCCATATCGACAGACGGCAGCGGTGCTAATGGTTGCAGGGCATAGCTAGCCAGCGTGCACTCGTGAATGATTTTGTAGGTGTCTGAGGAAATAGCCAAAGGTGAGCCAACAACATAGGTAAATTTGGCCTTATCTACCCACTCGCGCTGGAATTGACGCTCATACAGTGCAGTATAGGCCTCGACTAGCAGAGACCACGCCTCTGGGTTGCACGCGTGGTAAATCATGACGACTAGCTGCGCATAAGTATACACCTGCGTGTATGGACGATGCTCGTAAGGCGGGCGCTTGAAAATACTATGGATATGCCTAAGAGTTAGCTGCAAGATATTGTACCTCATCCCCGAGCGACGCCACTCGTAGAGATCAGACAAGGCACAGAATATACGCGAATTCTGATTACTGACAAAGCTCTCCAGTGTACTGGCTAGAGCAGCGGCCGCACTTTGTAGATTCGGCTGGTGAGCAATGGTGTTTTCCAATAGCTGCTTAAACGGCTCGCTTGTGGAATTGGCCAGCGTGGCAATATTGTTGTACTCGAGAGAAAAATGCCTAAACATTACACACAGAATGCGGAGTTTTGAGCTATCGGTAAGCAATTGCTTTGGATTCACGACATTGGACATGGCAATAGAGCTAACACAAATAAAAATGCAGAAAAGTGGTAAATGCAAATAGATGGTATCGTTAAAAATGCGATGCAAGAGTGCGTGTGTATGTGTGCAAGTTGAGATGAAGAGAGGGGAGAGACCATGGAAGAGCAGGTTTGCTACATGTATTTATTATTTGTGGCTTACCAGCCGCTAAGCCATGTAAAGCTGCACAAAAATACCTGAGGGCGACACCATCAACCAAAAAAGCCGACGGTTTGTGGTGCCAAACAATCTGCACCTCTCAAATGGCAGCATAGATCAAGACACCACAAAAAGGGTTTTCATGAAGACCGCCCCCGCTATTCTCGACAGCAAAGCCGCTTAGGAATAGTTCCAGTGGCGGCCAATAAGCCCTTAGGCTTTAGAAAAATTCTTAAGAACGCAGAAACACGGGTACGATAAAGTGCTTAGCCGTGACACTAAGGATAAAGGCATGGCACCAAAAGATTAGAGTAAATTAGGTTTGCTAATTTTGGAGAAGGTAAACCTGCCCGAAAAAAAATAGAAAACGTGGTTTGCGCCTTCACCTCACTATTATTTGCTTTCTGTTCACAAACCCAGCCAAGCAGTCTTTAGCTTGAACTTTTTTATTTACAGGATTAGCGATGAAAAGGCCACCATGCTTGATCCTTTACTTTGAAAAGTCTCAAAGGCCATAGGCTTCTGCCAATATTCTGCGCTGAAAACACTATATGGATCTCATGGAGCCTTGTCACTGTGGTGCGCAATAAAGGCGATCAAGTCGCAACGCGTACTTGCTGAATGGGCCGCTCTGAATGGCATCCTTGATTCTGGTATTAAAGTCAAGAATGTTATCCTTCAATACGACAATTCGACGAAGCTTTGGACATGCAAGTGCTAGCAGCAACGCAACATCGACGGTTTTGACATCAAGTAAGCTGCTATAATAGCTCACATTCCAGGTTTGCAATAGGCTTCCCAATTCGCCATATGTAGAGGCAATGTAGTCTGGCAATTTGTCGCGGTCCACAACCTGGAGCTCGCCTCCTAGCTCAGCAATGCCACATGTAAGTTTTATGAGAGCCGGAAAGTGTTTCAGCAGTGATAAAACATGGGAAAAAGGCAAAAGCCCACCACGTAGTTCCAACCATCGAACTCTCTTAAAGTAGTGTTTCTGAAATGTTGCAATTGTCAAGCTCGTGATAAATGTTGGCGAGTGTAAAACCAACTTTTCGGTGGAATTAGCCATGTTTGCTATTAGGCTGCTAATTGAGCTAGCTGAAACTATAGTTGCACCGTCTGCGCGTTTGCTCTCACTGATTACTATTGTACGTAGCTTTGTGTGCTTGCCATCAAACACGTGACACCTGTTTAGCATTCTCACCGTTTCCATGTCTATGCATATCTGCAGATACCCTAGAGAGTTGCTATTTCCATGAAACAGCACGTCGCTATAGAACGGATATTCAAATGGAAGACACAACATGGTTAGGTTGGGAAATGGTGCGATGCTTGGAGCTTGTATGCTACCAACCAGCCCATTAGATGTAGAATTGGATATTAGTAGCTGTCGCATATTTGGGTACACAATGGCATTCCCCTTGGAGTCATATAATAAGGACATGGCATCTAGTGTTCTAATACTAAGGTAGTAAAGCGTGGTGGCGCATTTATGAACTAGGCTTATGTGCAAGTTTAGTTCATCTTCCCAATGTATGGATAGCATAGAAAGCTGAGGGATCCTATCGATGTTTAGAGCAAATCGGAGCCTAAGTGCATTTAAATACAAAATAGAGCACCTAGTATTACTGTAAAGCTTGTTTAGAAATACTCCCAAAGATTCTTCAACCAATTCAGGCAAGTTTGCCAAAGTGCCATTATATTTGACTTCCGTTTCCGTAGTATCCTTGGTTGTCATGGAATTGAGCAGGTGCGCAAACTTGATAGTATTATCAAAGGCAATTTTCTTTACATACTCTTCTTTAACTGGGTAATTGTTAATCATTACGAGAACCTTGTGTGCAAGGGGTAGTGGCATTTTTCCTTCCATGTAGCTAGCCAATAGTGTATAAGCTGTGCCGCTTAAAATACTGGATATTGATACATGTACTTTAACCTGTCGAACGAGATTCTCTGATAATCGCTGAAGCAAAAAGTGCTTTGCCCATCCTGGGCTGGCAATAAAAACTGCGCTTTTCTCTTCGTGAATGGAAAGCTGAAGCGTCTTCCACAGCTTCTCGAGGGCAGCTTGTCGCCAAGTAGAGCATAAAGACAGGAGCTCCTTGGTCATCTCCTTTTGGTATGCTTGTCCATTGGACAATATTAAAGATGGAAGTGTTTCGTATTCCAAAATTAGGCAAACAATCTCAGTAGGAAGCTGCTGGGCTGGCGATACATGGCTAGACATTGTGACTAGAAACAATAGATAGCAAAATAAACTGGACAGCTTGTTGAGGTTTAAATAGGTTTTAAAGTGAAATAGTAAAGGAAAAAGGAGTTGGAGGGCTGGGAAAAAAACCTTTGGCAGACCTCTTTAGTACTATTTAGACTGTGTTCTTTGTTTTTAAAAGACTAAAGCAGCTTGCTTTGTTTAAAGGCTCTTTATTGTCCAAGCTGGTTAAAAAGCAAAGGAGTACCGTTAGTTAGTGCATCTCAACTATACCAAGCATGGTTTTATTCTCAAACAATATTGAAAAGTCTACGGAGCAACATAGAATGCTTACTATATAGACCACTATCTAGAGCCTTTGCAACATTTGCTTGATAACCTCGAGCTAAGTGAGATCTGTTTTCAATCTGATGAAGCTTGGGGCATGCTAGTGCCAATAGCAAGGCGTAGTCTGTAAATAGGGCGTC
>JANBSU010000197.1:0-17287 GCA_027578835.1 Coemansia sp. RSA 2050 | reverse complement strand
GGAACCGGCGTGGTCGTTGGAGGAACCGGCGTAGTAGTAGGAGGAGCCGGTGTGGTCGTTGGAGGCATTGGCGTGGTTGTTGGTGGAACTGGTGTGGTTGTTGGTGGGACCGGCGTAGTAGTAGGAGGAACCGGCGTGGTTGTTGGAGGAATCGGTGTAGTTGTAGGCGGGACTGGCGTGGTTGTTGGTGGGACTGGCGTAGTAGTAGGAGGAATCGGCGTGGTTGTTGGAGGTACTGGAGTGGTCGTTGGTGGAACTGGTGTAGTAGTAGGAGGAACCGGTGTGGTTGTAGGTGGGACCGGTGTAGTAGTAGAAGGAGTTGGTGTGGTCGTTGGAGGAATCGGCGTGGTTGTTGGAGGTACTGGAGTGGTCGTTGGTGGGGCCGGCGTGGTTGTTGAAGGAACCAATGTAGTAGGAGGAACTGGTGTGGTTGTTGGTGGAACTGGTGTGGTACTAGGCGGGACAGGAGTGGTCGTTGGTGGAACTGGTGTGGTTGTTGGAGGCATTGGCGTGGTAATTGGAGGAACCGGCGTGGTTTTAGGGGGAGGGGAGGCAGTGCAGATTGGTACGAGTGTCTCTTCAGTAGTCTCTGAAGTTTCAGGTGTCTCCGACGAGTTTGGAGGAACAACAGCCGAGTACACAGAATAGGGCGACGGATCCACAGTGGTAGGCTCTTTCGAACTAGCCAATTCGCCCGAGTATACCACCGACGGCATCTCAGTAGCATAGCTCAATGTACTGCTCTCTTCAGCCGCGCTGGAATTATCTGCAGAAACATCTGAGCTGGGACTTTCACCCTTGTAGTTGGCGCTAGTGTCCATGTCTTCTGTGGTGTCAATATTCTCGGGTGCTTCAGAACTCGAGACGTATTGATGTCCATCGCGGATGACCTCGCTGGCATGTTCGGGTGCAAGTGTCTTAAAGGCGTTGAGTTCGGCAGACACGGGCTCAGCTTCAGCCGAACGTGCAAGGGCGATGAGTGCAATCAAGACAATGACAGAAAAGGTAGTCCTCATTTTCGGGCACAAAAGGTCTAATGCAATGCAACTACTGTACTACTATGGTTAAAAATAATTACGCTGGGTAAGATGATTGAAAACGCTAGCAAAGAAATTGCGTGTCATAGCCTGCTCCAATTTTATTTTGGTTGCCTCTTTATATTCCCCGCGAGTACATGTTGAATATATTTGTCAAGCTCGCATGACAATTTATTCAAGTGTTCACTGGCGGAGAACAACCACCGCTAGACTATAGGCAATAGCAAAAACACCCGGAGGTGTGTATCTGGGGGAAGATGAACAATGTGGAGAATACACACTAGTTCAAGGCGTCCCATATACCATGCAATTGTACAGACAGCCCACTGCAGCGCTCCTCCGCCCCCACCCCGCACTAACTTTGTAGATAATCCACGCCCCAAAACATTGGAGCTTGCTTGAAAGTGCTAGCTGTTAAATGAATGCGGGCGGACTAAAATTAATTTTGGTGGGATGACGCCTAGTGATTCATGATTCACAGCAGAGAACCTCAAAATGCTTTTTTAGGCGCGCGCTCTAGAGACTACGAGTCATTCAGCTTTTACCTGGCACCTTTAAATGCCTTGACAATGTCTTCAATCGTGTCTACTAGGCCAAATCCGCTGACAACAAGCCCGAATGCTAGTAGCAGTGACAGTCCGACTAATGTCAGCCTCGAGCAGTTTCGCAGGCCTTTTAGCTTGATGTAGCACGCAATTGGCGTCAGATAAATAAGTACTGGGTTGGTGAGTGCGCCTATTAGTGATATTACATCATCGAAGAATGGCAGCGCTTCAGATAGCGCTAGAATTGCTAGCGCTGTGCCGATTCTAATACAAAGCCTCCATATGTGCTCTGCCCGTTTGCCTTTTCTACTAATTTCCAAGCCGCTTTCTACCTCCAGCGCCATTTGAACCAAATACAGTGGGCCGGCAAACAGTACATGGATGGTGATACAGATATCAGCCATTGTTGTCGGCCAAACTAAAAACAGATTAAAGTTAGCCGACATTTTGTTTAGCACTAATGTGAAAGTTAGAAACAGGCTGTGAGATGTTACTTACTTTTTGGAAAGTTCAAAGTGATTGGTGATAGTGTGTGGCTTCCATACGCCCAATACCCAGTTGTAGCCATGATGACATACAAGGCAGCTATTATAGCAATGGCCGATCCATAAACCTTGGCAAAGCTTTCTGGTCGCCGCATACCCCCTTCTATATGGGGTACAATAGTGGTTCCAATATAGGAAAATGAGGCTGATGACAGTGACATGGCAAATCCACCTGGAATTGCACCAAAGTGAAGTGTCTGTCCCACATCAACCACTGTGCTGCCTACATGTATAATACCATTGCGAATTGGGTACATACAGGCCATGGTTATGACGACAACTGTGACAATGATGGATGTTGCTGTTCCGATGATACTGACAAGGAGCGTCTCGCCCAATGACTTTGTGACTAGCGTAGGTGCACACATAAAAGCCGTGCTTGCTATCATCAATAGTCGTGGATGAACATGGATGTTCACTTGAGCCAGCATATTTGAGATGTTATTTGAAGATAGAATGGCGTAGATGCCGACAGTTCCCATGATGTTGAGAATGTTAAACGCGGTGATTGTGTAGTAGCCGACTTTTCCAAACGCTTCATGCCCAATATCGTGGAATCCAGAGATGCGCCCGCCTCCACTACAAACTCGAGTTTAGTACAAGGGAGAGCTCACCACCAGCTAAACCCACTGCACTTGAGATTTATTTCAGTGTACTTACGGCTTGAGATACATGCACTTTGCCGTGATAATGGAGGTCAAGTAGGCTATACCTGCGGCAAATACGATAAAAACAGCCCCAAACCACCCGCTTTGCCTAAGGGTGTACGCCAACTGAAGCGATCCCACTCCGATTGCCAAACACCTAAATGACGATATCATTCACAATATTGATCTGTTTTGGTAAAGTGCAATCTAAATGCCGAGACAGGGCAAATTAGCGTGGACTTACAAGATATTCACAAATGCGCTAAATGACGACCCCTTTTTGTCCTCAAGGCAATCGGCGAATTCCAACTCTTTGTAACCATTATGAGTAGATAGTGCTGCAGATGACTCGCTAGCACTCAACGACGATGAGCTCGAATTGTACTTGCGATGCTTCTGAGACAACACTATTGACATACGCTTGGCGGCATCCATTTTAGCAGCTGACTCTATGACAAGGTGACAGATGGTTAAGTGAAAAAGAAAGATGTAGCTTCTCATATTGCGTGTTGAAAGGTACCAATGTTTTAATTAAATTAATGGCGCATACCAAAAAAAAGTGTGCCTCTAGCTCCATTCACGGTATATTAACACTTTGAAGCGTGCATGCACATATGCAAGGCACTGTGTTTGACAACTACGCCCTCGCTCAACAATAAATGACAATTTATAAAAGACCCAAAGTATAGATGACAAAAAAGATAAATAAAATTTACTTGCGCTTGGCATAGTGCATAGTCAACGAATCAAGCCAGCCCGCTCCACTGCCCGAGATACCCATCCAGCAGTACCCGGGCGGCGGCTTGACAATATGCTTCTCGCCGCCTTTACCGCCCTTCCATCCGCTCGTGCGGCCCTGACGAGTGACGAACTCCAGGCCATCGACGTACCAACCAGAATTGACGACAATATAGTCCAAGTCATCGTCAGGGTCGATGTATAGCACTGAGCGCTTGCCGCCCAGACACTTGCCAATCTTGCTTTCGGACCCGTCTTCCATATGAAGAATAAAGCCATCAAGCATATCTCCAGCGCGGATCTCAATTCTGGCCAACTTGGGAGCCGAGGAGCGCATGTCCTTGCCAGAGAACCAAGCCTTGAACTTTTCCGTTCCTTGCATTTCTCCACTGCCCAGCTGCTTGGAGTGAAACACAATATTACCATCCCGGTCACGGCGTGTGTTCTTGTGTATCAAGTCATTGATATTGTCAAGAGTGTCGGTAGCTGTCGCGCGCGAAGTAAGCACTAGCTGGACCTTGTCAGACTTTGACCAACCCCCAGCCCAGCCACTCCAAGTGTCAATGTCAACTAGGATCTCTCGAGGGAAATCTGTCGACATTTCGTCTGGGCCCGCCGGCAGCGACCCATTTCGCCTACGCTCAAGGTTCTCTGAAGTGTACTCGCGGTGGTTGCGATACTCACCGCCAACCCACACTTCAATCATGGTAATGCCGTTGTCGTTCCGGATAATGAGTCCACGCTCGGTAGGCAGTACGTCAAATTTCTGCTCTTGCTTTTCATTGTCGCGGAGTGGCGGGTCACTAGGCAGGCGAAGGCAGGGATGGTGGCGCAGACGTATAATGTCGGTGCGATGCCAATGAGCGCCTCCCTCGTCTCGCTGGCGCACTGGTCCATCTAGTCCCGACTCACTAACCATAAAGGTGCAGTTAAAGTTATCAAAGCCGCGAGACATGATGCCCGAAGGAGTGTGCCCCAAAGTCAGTAAGTGACCGCACTCGTGCAGAAAGGCGCCCATACCGACGTTGGCAACTCGCCAGTATTCGCCCTCCCCGCCGCAGTCCTTGGCTAGATAGCGAGGGTCTACCCGAGTTGTATCCAAGAACTTTGCAGCTATTTCTTCAGCGTTTGCGGGCCAGGAGTGTGTGGCATGGGATCCAAATACGCCCAGGAAACGATTGCCACCACCACCACCCAGCGCAGCGTGACCTAGAATGGTCTTTTCCTTTGGGTCCCAATGCGAGTCCAGCGTGAGACAAGCTACATGGTGGATCCCCTTGAATACGCCGTAGTCATCCAATGCCTCGTTGGCCAGAGTATACTGCGACTCCTCAGTGTGCCTCTTGTATCCCGGTGGCGCCTTCCACTGCTGCGCTCGCTCCTTGTCTTGAATCTCAGCAACAGTGCGCCTTGACTTGAGTATGTGAACCTTGGCTGTCATACGGCGTTCATTATCGCGAGCCATAGTATCAGGCTTGTACTCCTCCTCTAGACGAATGGTCCGGCGACCAAATCCCTGGCGATACATATGTTCGGAGATAAACGCTTGCCAGAGATATCCGCAACAGCGGAATTTACGCACCGCTGCGTCCAAGTCGTTGATGCCAGGTCCACAAGCATCGGGTGGGGCGTCAAACGTGCCCTTTGAGCCGCTGCCAACAAGGATGGCCAGAATCATAGGCGGCTTATCAGTATATGGCTCCATCTTAATTGTTAGCTCACCTCGGCCTACTACGGTGTCGCCTTGCAAGTACTCAAACTTGAGTCCATTGTCGCCGCTCTCTAGCTCAACTAGGATCTTAAAAAAGCCGTCAACGGCAGGGAAGGTCAGGGGCGGGAAGTATGGATGACGCACAACAATTCGGTCCTTATTGCCTTTGATGCCAGGTACTTGGCCATAGACTATCAGGAAGCGCTGGTGTACGGTCTCGTTGTTGGCAATATTCAGGAACAGCATTTGGCTGTTTCCATCGACTGGAAGAGTGACGTGCTTCTTTTCACCGCTCTCGGTCGTTGTCACAATGTCATGCTGGTCAATTGGTATAGGCACACCTGTCGACAGTTGTGAGCTAGCCAAGGTGCCAATATTGCCGCCAAAAGTAGTCGACTGCCCTTGCTGTAGCGGCAGTGTCAAGCCCTGACCTCGCAAGCCATCCTGAGCAGGTGGGTTTCCAGCAGCAGCCACGGGAGGCTTTCCTGGAGGTTCGAGTGGCGGAGCAAGGGGTGGATAGGGTGCTGGCCCGCTACCACTAGCAAATGACTGAGGCGGAGGATATGGCGGGTAGCTCTGCGGTGGATAGGCCCCTCCCCCAGGAAAGGTGGCACCCAAGAATGTGCCGTCTGGGTATTGACTGCCGTAGCCGCCATACTGTTGTTGTGATTGTGGAGGAGCAAAGAAGCCACCTGGCCCTATGCCGTCAGACGGTATTCCTGGCGGTGGATAGCTCGTGTCGCTGTGCGTTGGCATCTGCCATGGAGTAGAGCAAGCGTCCTGCAGCGGGTCACCAGGCCTTGCGGGAGGGTAGACACCTTGCTGCTGAGCTCCGGGCTGTGCTGGAGGATAGGTGCCTGGCTGCTGGGCTCCGTGGTGCGATGGTAGGTACCCGCCTTGGTGCTGAGCGGGAGGACGCGTGTTTGCTCTCTGACTGCCGCTGTCATGTGTGGTGAGGGCCTCGAACTTGGCCTTGAGCTTTTTAAAGTGGTCCATGATAAGCACAACTGAGCAGGAAAAAAGGCGCTTTCGTCGATAAAAAAGGGGCGGAGCGAAGTGAAGGAGAAAATTCCCAAGATATACAGCGCGGACTTTGCCACCAGGCCCTACTCATTTTGCAATCTTGGATTCTTTGCACGCCCTTGATTTTTTTGGCAGCGATGTCATTGCTCCCAAACAACTGAAAATGAGCTAGACAAATTAGCCAAATCACCCCGCATCATTTCTTAGACAAGCACGCAGCTGGGGAAAAGCGCAAACATGCACAAAAGTGGGGGAAGGGTGAGTGCATCCGGAGAACTGGAGCATTCTTGATTAGACGATTTGAAACGCGGCCGCTTTGGTCCAAGACGCTGGCCAGACTACGCGCATGGATGTCGTGCTTTTAATTTTCACTAGTCTCGCGCCTTTTGTGAACACCCGACCGCATGGCCAACTGGTGAGATTGGTTTTAGGATTGTCTGTAACTTTTGGAGCTAAATTTTTCCCTGGTAACACCCCATTTCCAATTTGCTTAGGGCTCGTATAAAAGTACCAAGCTTCCACAAAGCGTTCCTTCTCCTACTTCCACTAGCATACTCATTATTTATTGCATATTGGCATTTATCACATTGTTACCGCATTACGGCATTACGACATTTCAACTCCACTACCACCAACCCTAGCTAGAGAGTAATTATGTCGCGTCATTCTGGGATAAAGGTCAGCACCTTATTTGTCTTTTTTGCCACTCTGGCATCTGCCAACCCCCATGGCATCTGGGACGGCTATGCCCTGCCCCACGGCCAAGTCCAGCCTGCCGCTGGCCAAGCGCCTGGATCATACAAGGCGTGGTTGAATAATGTCCGCCCACAGCGTCGCGACCCATCCGCCTACGTTCACCTGGGCAACCACCAGATGAGGAACGCTCTGGCCGGCGGACAAGAGGAGTACACGGATGCCAGCGATGAACCCAACACTACCGAGGCCTCGCCGCCATATGAGGCTGTCCCTCCTCACCCTACCCCTAATTACAATGTCTGCCCGCCACCTGTGGAGCCAACTACGGTTACCTCGACCGTGACCTACACTATCACAGAGCCTCCGCCACCTCCTGTCACTGTCACTTCGGTGTGCACGGTTACCGAGACCGTCACTACTGAGGTTGAGCCTACGAGCCAGGTTTACAGCAACTCGTATAATGTAGTTGCTTCTACATATACCACGACCACGTATTACCTCCCTCCGCCTGTTATCACTCCACCCGTTAAAACCACACCCATTAACACTCCGCCAGCCTATTCCGCTTCTACCGCCATTACTACTGGTCCGGTCTATACGGCTCCTGTTTTCCCTGTCCCAGTTTACACAAGTCCAATCTATGCCGTACCACCACCTCCTCCACCAGTGACCAGCACCCCAGCACCAGGGTACAATGCACCGGCTCCTACCTCTACCTCTACAGGCAACAGCTACGACTCGTCTGCACCAGCCTACCCTCCAGTCGCACAGACCTATGCATCTCTGTCTGAATTGACCACTGTTATCACAGTGACTCACACCAGTGTCTCCACGGCGACATACACCTCAATTTATGACAGCGTGTCGGAGATCACGGTCACCGAAACAGTCTACCCAGTGACCAAGAAAAGCACCAAGCCCAAGAAGGGAAGGAAGGGGGTGCACTCGGAGCAAAATAAGACAGCAATTCCAGGTAACCCATGGATCAGGGTAGCTCCAACTCCTTCGCCATCGAGACATTTGGCTGACGGAGACCAGGGCGATGAGATTGTGCATCATGGCCAGGCGCGCAAAGCAGCGGAAGCCGGGGATATTGTCTACCCAGAGTATGCTGGGGATATTGGCTTCCGTCTGAAGCATGAGAACGCTCGCCGCAATGCCTAGATCCTTGCCTTTTTAGACCATGCCTGCGAGGGATATCTTCAAAAGCTAGAATAAATGGCTGCATGGCAAACATGTGCCACTAAGCATTCCCGCCCCACTGCTATCCTGATGCTACAATGTCGCTGGACCTGCTTCGGAGTGTAAATCTACATTGCTAAAGCAGATTAATGTCCCACTTTGTGGCAATCGGCAAAAAGAAAGAGCCGACATAAAGATCGGTAAAAAGAATATATTGCTATCGCACCGCTTTTCTGCTTTTAAATCTCACACACATCCCTGCTTTCAGACCACACGCCGGACCTAATGTCTTTAGGCGCTCCTCCGGATCTAGACAAAACAGCACCAGAGCCTCCCGAGGAAGTCGTGGCCACTCTTCAGCAGGTCGCTCAGGCACTAAGAATCCAGCGCGGCATAAGCAGTGGCGACCGAGTGCATGGCGGGTACATGTGGGACATTGTCGACAAGTCTGAGCGGCACCAGTGCCTTCAGTGGCTAGGGCGGGCGGTCGAGTGGGCGACGAAAAAATGGATGCTTAGCGAGCAGGACGAGTGGGAGCGAGTAGCCGAGATGGCGGCCAAACTGACATCCGAGCTCTGCGGAAAAGGAGCGTCGGGAGCAGTGCAGCGACGAGTATCACTGTGGAGGCGTGGCGGCGATCCGCTGCTGGTGGGCGGCATTGCCGTACATGAGCCCAGTTTTGTGCATGCCGACGTGGGGTGCAAGACATGGGGTGCAGCGATACTCCTCGCGCGACGTATTGCGCGCCAGTCAATCGACATATCAATGTTTCGGCGCTGCATTGAGCTGGGCAGTGGCACGGGCCTGCTGGGTCTAGCGGCTGGGTGTGCTTTGCGCGGGCTGGAGGGAGCCAGTGTTACTACGACCGATTACTTGCCAGTGCTGATACAGGCCGCTAGGGAGGGAGCACAAGCCAACGGCTTGCTGGACAATGGAGCGATTGTGCCTATGAAAATGGACTGGTTCGAGATGGCTCAAGACATAGCTGCGCTCGCGGAAGATAGGGGGGAACCGACTAGAGGCACAATGTCAATACCGGCTGCTAGCTATTTGGATGCTGTCCACCGAGATGCTACGGCTGCTGGCAATGAGTGGGAAGGCCGAATCGAGCCGGCGCTTGGTGGTGAAGAGAGCAAGGGCGCGTTTGACCTGGTCATTGCTGCCGACGTGCTGTACGAAATGGAGCACTGCTACGTTATTGCGCTGCTCGCCAACCACCTTTTGGCTGCCGCCAAGCCAGGGGCTGGCGAGCTCTATTTAGCTCCGCAGTTCATTATAACTACGCCTTTGCGAAGCACGCACTGGCGCGAGGTGGCTGCGTTTGAGGCCGAAATGGCAGCTATTCCGACCATGCGTCTGGTCTCCAGAGACGACACAACGCGCGCTGATGATCTGGACTCTTGGATATCGGGTATTAGGGACAAGGACAGCGCCACCATGCTAGCCAACGACCAGAGCTTGGCCAGAGCTATTGACGAGGACGCGGGCGACTCGCTAGTCTATCGCACATATATCTACGAGCGATGCTAGCAACAACAATTGCGGCTTTTCTGTGGCCCGCTTTGGGAATGCGACTAAAGAATACACTGGATGGGATGGCCATTATCTGGGAGGAGCTAGGACTCCATTTGTAACAATGCAATGACTCTGGGAGTGAGGCGCAGTCGTAGCTTTATTGCCAAAACACGAGGCGGTTTCGCCTAGCTAAGAGAATGGGTGGGACCTCACCCCATGCATGCAGGACCGTGAATGCCTAACACAACAGCTATTCAAGATCAGCGCTTGTGTCTGAGTGTGTAGCCCAACCCAATTTGTCATCTCTGTCGCTCCCTCTCACTCGCTGCGCCTTTTTCCTTCTCTTTTTTCCTTCTCTTTTTTTTAGTCTTGGCATTTCTCTGAAAAAATTCACGCTTTGCCTTTATACTCTTTCGTTCGCTCACCAGGTCCGGCGCCTTTTTCTCGTTTGTTCTGGCGTGTGATGGCGGTGGTGACTCGCAGCCATACTTCTTCCAGCAGTAATATGGCGGCTATCGTGGCCGCCACCAAGCAGCGCACAGCAATGGTTAAGCGCAAGATTAAGGAAGGTAAGATGCGATCCTTCGGCCCAGCTCGTCGAGGCTCAAAAATAGCTTTTATTCTTGGGTGTCACCGCACAGCGCATGTGATCAACAGGCGCACCAGAAAGAAGCGAGCGGGTTTTTTGCTGCGTATTGCTCTGCAAAGGCCGCTTGCGTGAGGAGAGTGAGAGTGAGAGCGAGAGCCCTCTGGCACTCTATCGCTTCCGATGGTCACATTCCCTAGTCACGACTCGCCAAAAAGGATTTTTTTGTCCTACGGGACCTCCTCTCTCTCCCCTGTTCCCTCGCCTTTCTCCTTTGTATTGTTATTGCTGCGCAGCTGGTTCTCGCGCCCTACTATTTACGTTTATTGCCTACTTTATTTTTGCTGTCTTTTTCTTACGGCCTACGCCCCCCTCACTTTTCTGCCTTTATCTCCCTTCTGCACGCTCGAGCATCGGCCTTCTTCTCAGTAGCAGCACGTCGCCGCTTTCTTATGCGTGGCGTGTCCCCACCCTTGCCCGTATAAGAACTGCGCACCTGGTGACCAGCCAAAGAAAACTGTCACCACCCTTGCCCTTGGGCACATTGACAGCTGTCTACTTCCCCCCCTTCATTTCCTCTTTATTCTCTCCATATTTTTTTACTCTGGCAGCGAGAGTCAGGGCAATTCGAAAAGCTCGTCCACTTTGCGGCACATTCCTTTCTGCAAAGCGGGTGGGGCATGCCAACATGCACATACTCTCTTCGATCAAATACCATGTCGCCGTGGCAGCGGGAGTGACCAACAGCGCCAGCTCAGACAGCTATCACGGATCAACGCGGAGCGCATCGACAGCAGTGTCCGATGACATGCGGCACTACCAGCGAGCTCGGCCGTCGATATCTGTACGGACAAAAGATATATCGTGGCCTGTGGGAAGCAGCAGCAAAGACAGCCCACGCCCAGACGACTATGACTTATTGGACTCTGGCAGCATCCATATCACTACGCCACAGAGCGATTCATTTGAGGCTAGTCGCGGAACTGTGCACTTTGCGCCGCCCATTGCAGCCTCCTCTGCCAAGCAACATGCCCGTGAGGCCACGTTCCCGCTGTCGCGCCGGCGAGCCATGGCTCTGGCTGAGCGGGCTACTGAGGCGTTTTTGCCCTTGCGCTCGCGCAAGAACAGCACTACGGGCTCTCTAGACAGCCTAATGCCAGACTCGAATTTCTGCCCCCTACGCTCTACCGCCTCTGACTCGGGCTCGGTCTATGCTGCTGGCGACGCTGCTGTTGGCTCCCCTACTGCCGGTGCCGTACGACGCTCCTACGCTGCTCCCTCTTCTCCGCTGCAATCCCCTGCCTTTTCCTATGTTGACCTCCGCTCGCCCCTTTCCCCCAAATCCCATGCCTCTTCGCCCCCCTTTGCTGCCTCTGGTGGGCGCTCGCGCCGTGTAGGCACCTTCAGTGGCATGTACTCGCCTGATGAAGAGTATAATTACCACATGCCAGCAGCATCCACATTGGTTGCTCGTCGAAATGAAGACACACGACGCTGCGGTCAGCTATCTAACTCGCAGGCTTTGTCCACACACTCAACTATCTCTACTGTAGTATCTATATCACCCACGTCCACTAATCGGCCCACGAGCCTCGATAGCGGAGCGTCCGAGGGCTCTGTTGGCGTTGCTCTCAAGCGGCCACCCAAAAAGCAGCCGCCACCCGAGGACGATGACGAGCTCCGAGGCCCGGCACCTCGCGACGACTGGGATATTGTGTTTGACCGAATCAAAGAGTACCGTGCGACACATGAGGCCCCCGTGGATACGGTTGGATGCGAGGCGCTAACAGAAGAGGAGAAGGATCCAAAGCTCAAGCGGTTCCGCTCGCTAGTGTCGCTAATGTTGTCTGCGCAGACAAAGGATGAGATTACCGCCGAGGCCGTGCGTGGTTTGAGCCAGCGGCTGCCTGGCGGGCTTACGCCAAAGTCGCTGAGCGAGGCGCCCATCGACTTGGTTCACGAGTGCGTGCGCAAGGTGGGGTTCTGGCAACGCAAGTCCAACTACATCAAAGAAGCGGCGCGCACCTGCCTGGAGCAATATGCTGGCGACATTCCGCGCACTGTGCCGCAGCTGCTCTCTCTGCCTGGCGTCGGCCCCAAGATGGCGTATCTCACTATGCACGCCGCCTGGCAGGACACCCAAGGCATTGGCGTTGACACCCACGTCTTGCGCATCTCGCACCGGCTCGGCTGGGTTAGCGAGTCGGCCAAATCGCCCGAGGCCACACGCCATGCGCTCGAGTCGTGGATGCCGCGGTCGCTTTGGCGCGAACTCAACCCGCTGCTGGTAGGACTTGGTCAGACTGTGTGTCGCGCAATTGGACCCAAGTGCGGCGAGTGCCCTGTAAGCCAGTACTGCCCCAGCTCTTTGCAGCCTCGGAGCCGGAGCAACTCGCGAAGCGCTGCTGGCGATGGAAGCAGGCCGCGCTCAGGTGCTGGAGTAAAGCAGCAGCAGTCGCAAGACTCGATTTTCAGCGAGTCTACCACTGAGCTGGCCGATGTAGACGTCGAAGATCTGGCCAGCATGGTCCGGGGAGCTGAGCAAGCTGTTCGCTCACGAAAACTCAGCGGCGGCCGCTCGCGTCAAGGCTTGGTGGCCAAATCCGAGTTTCCTGAGATTCCTCACTCGCCACTGAACAAGAGCTACCGAGCCGCACCTGCCCCTGCCACCACCGACGAGGAAGAAGCGGCGCTAAGTGAGGGCACCGGCGGCCGTGGTGGCGACCGGCGTCGCTGTTTCCGGGCCCGGGGGAGCCGCCGACTACGGAACAAGCTGAAAATGCCGGCGCTCAACGACGACGAAGACCGCATCGAAACCAGCTCATTCCGACATAATAGTGGCGGCGACGGCGGCAATGCAGGGCACGACGAACTGAGCAATGCGGCCGAGATGCAGCTGCAATATAGCAGCGACCGGGAGATAGATGGCGGTGTTTTGCCCAAGCCCGAGCTTCCCACTATGGCTGCCTCGCAATACTTTGTGCGCTCGCGGTCCAACGCTGCCAGCGAAGAGGTGCGTCCCGAGGCCAAAACAGACAAGGTGCGTAGCGCTCGCGCCAAAGCCACTGCTGAGAAGCTTTATTCGCGGCGCTTGAGCAAATCCGACATGCAGTGGGCGCTGGGCGAGGACTGGGACCCTGAGGACAGCTCCTCGCTGTCGTCGCTGAGTGACTTGGACAACGCTGTGTGACATAAGGAGGAGGGCTCTTGGTAGAGAGAAGTCACCAAACTAAAAATATCAACTGTAGAAGGTTTCTTCTATGTACTATTAATTATGACGTTAATTTTTTTGCTACTCTGGACAGCTGGGTTTCCTCCAGCTTTGGAGCAGTGGTGGGAATGGTGTGCTGTCGTGCAATTGTCTGTTGCCTTAGTGAGCGGGAGGTGGGAAAGCGGCTTTTCACACTTACTCGAAATGGTCTAGCTGGGCCATTGTGCTCGCAACCTTGGATTTCTCACACCCTTTTTTGCCATTGTTCTTATTTTGGAGAGACCCTCGGAAAGGAGCAACGGAGGGAAAGTAAATTGTTTTTCTTAACGATCCCTGCCGGACCACAACTACAATGGAACTTCCAAATGTGACGCGGGCTGTGCACAATGTTGGCCCCATTCCATCTATTGGCACTCAGCCACCGATGTCCTTGCAAGCAGAAATGAGGCAAAAAAGATACTTGCCGTTCCCTGAGCCATCCATTTCCTTTTTGATTTTTCGTTGTATTTTTGAATTTCGGGCCGTGCTTCTTCGGAGACATTGCTGGTGACAATGATCTTTCGGTAAATGAATTTGATATGCCGATCATGTATTTGCACCAAACTCGACAACTTGCATCGGCTGTTTTATAGCAAGGAAATTTAAGGGAAAATGCATACCTGCGTATTTCAAGTTGTTTCTATTTATAATTTATTGAGATGAATTGTTTTTACCATTAATGTCTATACTATTTGCCTTTTCGTTCTCACACGAGCAAATTGCCAGCAAATTTTTTTTGGCCACTCGAATGGTATAAAAGGCCATGGTATCTCTGCCCGTTCAAATTCAATTTTTTTCAGTATCAGCAATTCGCTTCTTCATTCTATCGACAACACACATCCGCATCACCACACCAACACTTTTTTAAACCAAATCTCCCTCTTTTTGCTCGCTCCAACGATGAAGTTTGTTTCTTCTTTCCTCTTTCTCGCTGCTCTCGCCTCTGCTGCTCCAGGCCTTGTCAATGTTGGCGGCAATGACATTAACGTTCTGAACGTGGGCAACAACCGTCCCAGCTATCTTGCCAACGACCGCTATAACAAGCCCAACTACAGACCCGACTACAAGAACGATCACGACCGCTACAATGGCCCCTATAGCGGTTACAATGGTATCAAGCCCGGTTACAAGAATGACCATGATCGCGACTATAGGTCCGGCAACAAGTATGACAACAAGCCAGACTACAGGAATGACCATGGCAAGCCGGGCTACAAGAATGACCATGATCGCGACTACAGGCCCAACTACAAGCCTAGCAACAAGTATGACAACAAGCCGGATTACAAGAATGACCACGGCAAGCCGGGCTACAAGAATGACCGTGACCGCGACTACAGGCCCGATTACAAGCCGGGCAACAAGTACGATTATAATCGCGATTATAAGGTCGACTATAAGCCCGACTACAATCCTGGCAACAAGTACGACAACAAGCCCGGCAATAAGTACGACTACAAGCCCGACTACAAGCCTGGCAACAAGTATGACAACAAGCCTGATTACAGAAATGACCGCGACCGCGACTACAAGCCTGATTACAAGCCCGGCAATAAGTATGACAACAAGCCCGACTACAGGAACGATCGCGACCGTGACTACAAGCCCGACTACAAGCCTGGAAACAAGTACGACAACAAGCCTGATTACAGGAATGACCGCGACCGCGACTACAAGCCTGATTACAAGCCCGGCAATAAGTATGACAACAAGCCCGACTATAGGAACGATCGCGACCGTGACTACAAGCCCGACTACAAGCCTGGAAACAAGCACGACAACAAGCCTGATTACAGGAATGACCGCGACCGCGACTACAAGCTCAATTACAAGCCCGGCAATAAGTATGACAACAAGCCCGACTACAAGCCTGACTACAGGAACGACCACGACCGTGACTACAAGCCCGATTACAAACCTGGCAACAAGTACGACAACAAGCCTGACTACAAGCCTGATTACAAGCCTGACTACAAGCCTGACTACAAGCCGGGCTATAACTCGGGCTACCAGGCCGTTCCAGTCCCAGTCCCAAGCGGTCCCAAGGCTCCGACTCTCCCTCCCAAGGTTCCTGTACCTCCCAGCATCCCTGGCGTTCCTACCGTCCCTGGCATTCCCTCCATCCCCGCCCCAAAGATCCCTGGTAACTAAATGTGCACAGTCTCTTTACAAACTGATATGGCCTCTTGCCGCATAGATATTATAGGCTCTTTAAATCTATATTAGCAAATTTATCAGGTGCTCTTTTAATTCACTTTTCAGCCAACGTTTCTGCTAACCAAAATATTAGTAAGCCAACTGCTGCATTATTTGAGGCGCGGGAGAAGGGGCAAGCTGCTTGGCTAACTTAAAGGCATGAGATGACTAATGCTAACTTTTCATGCCGCTTGAGGAGACAGCACCAATAGTGCAAACTATCGGCTCAACTTTAACTGTCTCTCTCTTAATACTCACGCCTATTTTTTCAGACCTCCAAACCATCTTATTCTATTTTAGACAGCTTTTCATTCAAAATGGCTAAACTAGTAGCGATTGTAGGTGCCTCTGGTCTCCAGGGAGGAAGCGTGCTCAAGACATTGCATGCGACAGGCAAGTACAGGTTGCGGGCACTTACCCGCGACCCCGATAGCAAGCATGTCGCAAGTCAGAAAGCAAAGTACTCTGGCGTGGAATGGGTGTATGCCGATTTGGACGACACTGCAACCCTTATTAAGGCATTCCAAGGCGCGGACATTGTATTCGGCATGACTCAGTTCTTCCAAAAGGACATCATGGAGAGGGTTGAGCAAGGCGACAAAGATGCCGAGTTCAAACAGGGCAAGAACATCATCGACGCAGCCATTGCTGCTGGTGTCGACTCCATTGTGCTGAGCAGCATCGACTCAATGAAGCAGTTGTCACATGGCAAGTACACTGGCGTCTTTCATTTTGAGGGCAAGCACAAAGTCGAAGAGTACCTGGCAAGCCGGCTGGACAGGATCAAGGGCTACTATATCTATCTCGGGTTCTACATGGAGAATTTTGTGGACTTTTCACGCATTTCACCCGAAGACAACAAGACCATCGAGTTTACGGTTCCACTCAAGCCCACCACAAAGCTGCCACTTGTCGACACGGCCAACGACACTGGGCCGGTGGTGGCCTATATTCTGGATCATCCTGAGGAGTGCCTTGGAACCGTAGTCGAGGTCAGCGGTGGGTACTACGAGGCGCAAGACATGGCCAAGGCGTTTATGGAGGTGACCGGAAGGCCCTCCCGCTACGTTCAAATTCCATATGAACAAGTTGGCAGCGATGAGTTGAGCCAAATGTTCAAGGGCCAAGATGAGTTTGGATACTACGGTGGCCGGACCGACTTTATCGAGCGCAACAAGGAGATCAAGCACACATTTACTACTCCGATCTCATTCTGGAAAAACCGCGGATGGACCGGACCATCTCTCAAGTGATCTGACATTGAAAGCAGATCGCCTATGCAGGTGGTAGTAAAAGTAGAAATGTTGACCGCAATATGAACAAAATACAGCATTAGCAACTCGCAAGGAAGGGGGGTGTTGTCAGTACCCGTAGGCTCGTTTATCTTGGCTCATCAATCGGGTGTGGTGGTCCAGCCGCTCCTCCAGTGCAGCCAGCGGCCCTACCTCCACTTTGGCTGCATCGTACGCTGCCTGCTCTTCAGAGACCACCTGCGCTACGGCGTCCTCAAACCTCAGCCCAATTGAGCCCCGCTTGCGAATGGGCGGCAGCTTTTCGTTGTCGCGGTCGTATCGCTTGGCTTCCTCAAACGACAGAACCGCCATGCGCAGCCCGCG
>JANBSU010000196.1:0-17367 GCA_027578835.1 Coemansia sp. RSA 2050 | reverse complement strand
TTATTGCTCAAATCTCCATGTGTATTGTGAAATTCTAAAATCACAGCTATATTTTGAAAGCAAGCTGATAATTTCAGGTATCAAGATATCCCTCTATGTCCTTATAGCCGGCACTATCAGAGTCCAACAAGTCTTTTCAGTCTATCTGTGCAGAGGTGGTGTGACAGAGTGTCTTATGCATCATTATACCACATGTTCAGTAACCATTGTTGATCCTCATATCCCATCTGGGATATAGGTCTACATTGGATCACGTGACTCCTCTTGTGTTGTGGACATTATTGCCTTGATGCACGTGATCCGAAGCCAGCTCTTCTTTCTTTTGTTCTACATTCTCACATTTACCTCTCTATATTTACTATTTATTAAATATACTTGGGAAACGTGAGTCTGGGCATAGCCCACCCTGAGTGAGGAACAACAATCATGTCTGTTCCACATGATAATAAGAATTGGCAGGGAAAGGCTCAAAATAGGGCTAAAGTCAAGCTTTTCTTTATGAATTGAGAGTTGCTTATTACTAAGACCAGCACTAAGCAATTATTATTTCTTTGAAATAGCACAAAGCTTGCAGCTCTCCTTCCCAAGGAAAAAGGTGTTGGAGGGACTGCAGTTCCATAGCTATAAAAAGAGCCCTTCAGGAGCCTCTCCCTCCTTTTCTTCGCTCACACTAGATTTCTTTTATTATTAGGCAAAGGTAAACCAAGATAACTGTTTTCTCTCTCTATCATGGGCACCCAGCAAGAAATCACTAAAATTAATATGCATGTTTTATTTAAGAATCCAGACAATATGCCTTGTTCTACTTATTTGACATGTTCATCAACGGATAGCGTGGATAACACAATAACCAAGTTGAAGGATGTGGTAGGCGTAGGTCCTAATGATACCAGGTTGATTAAAGTAATGTGGTCCAGTGGCGGGACAGATGAGTGCAAGCTTGAGGGTGACACACTAGGAAATGTATTTAACGAATGCAAGTACCCTCAAGTATGCGTGACAATATATGATGAATCCGACCCCAGCGGTTTATCCAGCGACATGGGGGCCATGGATATGGGGGCTGTGGACATAGAGCTCATGGGCATGGAGGCCATGGGCATGGAGCCCATATAAAATTTAGTCTATAGGTATTTTTTTGTGTAGGACACTAAATGCACTCTATGAAAGCATCAAATTACGTTGTGTTTGAGGTAGATATCAGCCAGTGCCCTACGCGACACAACTATGTGGTGCTGTAGCATGCAAAGGACATCAGCACATTCCATCGAATCTCTAAACCGCAGAGACACATCTAGTGAGCGATGTGAACCCAAGTAGGCGTAGTGCAGTCGTTTGGCATGAGTAGACAGCGGCCTTGTTGGCGAGGAGAGTGACTTTACGACAGTGGGTATGCCACCCTTGGATTGCGGCAGAGCAGGGAAGAACAGCTGGGGGAACGTCCCATCGGTTAGGCGCAAGGTGGGTAAGTGGCCTGCATCGCTGGGCTCATCATGAACTTTGGCAATAGCAAGGTCGGCCATAGGCCAAGCGAGCTCAGCAGTGCCGCTGGGTCCAGTGGCTTGGCGAATGAGGAGCACGCCGTCGAGGCAAGTCACTGTGGCAGGGAACCCAAGTCTCATGGCTTTTCTGGGCAGTGCGTGCTTTAAAGCGTTGTCAATTACTGTCGTTGCTCTCCACACCAAATCATTGTCGTTGAGAGTGGTAGTACTCATGTGTGCGCCTAGCCAGCGCTGCAAGTCTGCTGCGTAAAGCCCCTTGATGGATGCCGGCAGAGAAAGAGCATCTGTAGAACTAGCTGCAGCGAGACGCTTTAGGCAGTGTGCTTGGTGTAAATTAGCTGCGAGCACTGTGTCTTGGAGCGCTCCACTGCTGCTGTCAAACGGCGATATGGCGGATATTGAGGGAGACAATGGCGGCGGCTTGGTGGTCGACTGTATTGCAAAGATATGGCGGCTCTCTGATTGAATCTTGTTGCGCAGAGTATCGGTGCTGCTGTTGGCAAAGTCAAACAGGCATTTTACAAGCACTTTCCATGAAATAACTGTCGCCGTAGATGTACTCACAGAACCACTACTATGCTCGCTGTCAGTGTCATCGGAATCCACTGCCTCACTGACAGACATGAGCATGGCTCGCAGCTCGGCCGAGTGCTGGCGCTGGGCATTGGCAAGCTCTTCGGACAAACTGGGACCCAAGATGACGTGGCCCCTCGAAGTGTGAGTCAACTGGGCTAATACATGGGCGGCAAGAGCCACAGTAGGCCAGGAGTGTGACGGAGGCGAATCAGCGAGAATATGCACCATGGCAGTCACTATGGTTTGCGTAAGCGGTGGAAGCAGTAAATGTGCCGTCGTCATAAGCTCCCCCGCCAACGAGTGAGGGGTCTGCGAGCTCAGGGTAGATTGCGCAGAGTCGCTACGCCAGTCATCGGGCGCCAGTGCGGCTCCACCAGTCAGCGACTCTAGTAATGCGCGAGTGCGAAGCATGCGGCGTGGCGTCAGCACTGACTTAACTAGCACAGTGGGGCTGATAGCCTTGTTATCCAGTACTTCCAGTGCTACACACAGCCAGGGCATCAGCGTGCGCGAGGGCTCGAATGGTGAGGGTATAAACGGGTTGTGATTCGACTGCTGCGTTGGAGTTACTGGCAGTATTGCCGGGCGAGGCGGACGACGAAGGTAGATGCGAGGGCTATTTGGAGCATCGTCTTCGCTGTCAGCGGCATTATTCGCCGGTTGTTGTCGCTCTTCTTGGGCGGTAAACAGGGCGGCTATTGTGTCGACGAGTAGGGGAGAGTATCGCACGATAGCAAAAAAGTGAGCAAGACACAGGGTAACTACTTGCATGTAGAGAGACTCTTCGGGTGTTGAATTGGCACGCCAACCAACCTCTATCGCGTGAATATAGGTGCGCGTCAGTAAGCGGTCATTGAATTCAAGCGATACGCGTCGATTAATACGGTCAACCCCCAGAGCGCAAACGTCGTTGACATAGGCAAGGAGGCCCATGTGGTTCTCCAGCACTTGGTCCACGGCAGCCCATGAGGCAGTATCATCGAGAGGCATGTCGACGAGTAGGCGGAAGGCGTCATCGCAGCAATCCTTTATGGCGTGCATTACTTGGCCCCAGAAATGCGCACAGGCGGGAGCGCCCAAGAGGAACTCTAATGCGTCCGGGTCATTGATCCTAATAACGTTCAGCGTAATAGCGCGCACGGCCACTCGTACCATCGAGTCCGGGTGGTCAAACAGGGCAACGGCAGTGGTAAACAAGGGGAACCGGGGAGGTTCTTCATCGAGGTTGGTGAAGAAATAGCGAATTGTCGATGACGTCAGCTTTAGCGACAGGGCTTTGAGAAAGGCCACATAGTACGCCAGTACTTCTTCGCACTCCAAATCGACAGGTGCGCCTATGAGGTCATTGACAAAGCCGTTGCCCAGTAGCGCTTGCAAAAAGTCTGTGTTGCTGACGCCGTCGAGGATAATGCTCAGTGTCTGTAGGATCTGGACCGTTACTGCTGTTGCTGTTTCTCGTTTGATTTTTGGGCTTTGTTGCTCCCGCAATAGCCGGAGCAGCGCCATTGGCAGGCCAGCATCTACTATCGCGCTTAGCAGCTCGGGGCAGCGTCGGTCGCTCCATACGGCGGCCTCGGATACTAGTCGGACGCTCTCTACTATGCGCTTGCGCGAGCCCGAGCCCAAGCGCACGCTGCCGAGGTATTCGCCCAGAGTGGCGATTTGCTGTCGCCACTTGGCTGGCTCTGGAGTGGCATTAGCTGGCGGCGGTGATTGTTGCTGTAAGCCCAATTTGCCGAAAAAGTTGCCAAACATTGTTGCATTTCATGCCAAGTAAAATTGAGAATCGGGGAAAAAAAGAAGCAAAGGTGCTTTTTTATGCTGTACTCGTGTTTGTGCATGCATTTGGGGTGTGCTCTGTGATCATGATTACGCATGCGATGATCATTCTGCTCAGAAGCGGTAAACGTTGGTAAACATTGGTAAACATTGGTAAACATTGGTAAACATTGGGCACGCAACGTTTCCTTGTCGGAGTGCTTACTTGAACAGCGAGGCAAGGCGGGGCCTGGCTCCTCTTTTGGTTTATTCCGATAATATCTCCTTTCTTCATATTTAATATGCACACTTATATCCTATCGCTCGCTCTGCTTGTCGCTTTTGTGGCCACAGCTCTGGCCGCATCTCCGCTTTCTGATACGCAGCTAGCGTGTCGGACCGCCGCCCGAAATGACGCCCTGCTGGTCCGCACATACGGAGACCAAGATGTCATCGACCTACAGTGCCATGCCACGGGCTCGCCTACAGTCAACCGCACTGCGGAATGGCTGCGCACTAGCGACAGTTGCTATGTGCCTGCGCTCTTTGTCGAGCTCGATGCGGCCACTCACCAGCAACTCCCCAAATGCACCGACATTGATAGAGCACAGCCCTGTGTTCTGCCCAACTTGGCTGGATTTGAGCTGCTCGAGCGCCAAGAGAGCTTCCAAGATCACCCGCAAACCGACCCTCTCTCTGGCTTGACGTTTATTGGGTTCAGGCATCAGTGCGAACCAGGCGCTTGTCCTCGCGAATCCATATCAAAGATGGAGGCTACTGTCCTACTGTGGCAGGATATACGCAATACTACGGCCTGTCTTGCTCAGATGCTGTCTGGCAGCGTGTCGCCAAGGGCCAGGCTGGTGCTGAATGACAATATGTGGAGTGCCTTGGCCTCTTGGGCCTTTAGCATTGGGTGCGACCAGGCTGCTCAGTCGCCGCTGATAAAGAGGGTGAGGAACGGAGAGCCATTGATGGCGGTTGTTGCTGCAGAGCTGCCCAAGTGGAACTCGGTGGACGGAAAGACGGTGGCTAGGCTGACGGCTCGCCGTGGCGCTGAGCTGAGCCTGTTCCGCATCCCATCATTACGCAGGGCTTATCCACGCTGCGACCACAAGTAAGCAGCAAATAAATAAATAAATAAAAATAAAAAGACCCTTTTTTCGTTCGTTTTTTTCTCTCTCGAGTAATTTACTTTAATTCTATTCTTTTTTGAAATGGGCGTACTTGGCTGGTTCAGCAAGAACGGCAACGACAACAAAAGCGCTGCTGCGGCAGCGGAGCCAGGTTCCAGCGCACAGACCCCACCACAGGCGGCTAAGCCCTGCTGTGTGTGTCTCGAGACTAAAAAGGCGCGCGACATGTGCTACTTGGAGAAGGGCGACGAGGCTGAAAAAAAGTGCCACTACCTAGTCGGTGCCCACCGCCAGTGCATGGCAGACTTTGGTTTCAAAATTTAGCCTATTCTTTTTAATGAAAACACTAGAGCTTTTTCTTCTTTTTCTGGCTGGTTTCGGGCGACTTGCTGCTCTTGCTGGCGCTCGCATAGATCATTGCCGTAAACGGGCCCTCAAACTGCAGTGCCACCCAGTACACCAGCCACACATATGCGGTGATAAAGAGGCCAGCCGGCTTGGCATGCCACAGGGCAGTGCCCAGGAACGACAGCGTGGAGCCCACATACATGGGGTTGGCCAATACGTTGAAGGGGAAGCCGGTTACGCGCTCTTTCATCAGAATGCCAAAGTAGTCGCCCAAAAACGTGCCGGTAATGCCCAGGGCATACGTCGACGTGGTCACAAACGTCATGCCGCTGACAAACAGGAGAGCGGCTGCTAGGCGCACTAGGGGGCTGTCTAGCCACGAGGCCGAGGGCTGGTCGTTTAGGGCCTGGTTGTAGAGAGCGTCGCGGAGAATGCCCATAGAGAAAATGGCAATGGCAATAGTGTAGCACCCTTGGCGTGCTCCGCCGCATAGATTCGAGAGCCAGCGAGTGTGGTGCTCGCGTCGAGCTGCTACATTCCAAGCTGTTGGATTGAAGGTTATGCTGGCTATAGCCAGCCAAAGCGACGCCTGAGAAAGGTCAACAAGCATAATGGAATCTCGTTTAAAAGGAGGCAAAGAAAAATTCAAACTTCAAAGCTTGCAAATCGGCCAAAAGTGAAGACAAGAAGAGTGGCTGCTATGATGACACATGATAGTAAAAAATTTTAGCTACGCTATCTGATTGAGCCATGCCTTCCACTGATCCAGAGTCCATGAGCTGCTAACCGAGTCGTCGGCTACGCCATCAAGGGCCACTGTGGGCGACACGTGGATGGCCTTTGCGCGGGCCATGCGAATATGGTACTTGAGATCGTTGGTGACGGCGTTGCCTGCATTGCGAGGGTCCGCGTTGGGCTGAATGTCGAGCAGCTGCAGCATGGCTTGGCGGTCGTCGATGGCATTAATGCTGGCGGCTAGGTCGGCCAATTGGCGGTAGGTCTCGGCCCGGGTTTTCTCAACAGTGGCCTCGTCAAAGTACTCGCGCTGGTGCTCAAAGAGGGCCTGCGAGAAGGGAATGAAGCCCGGCGGATTGAGCTTCTCTACGGCCAGGCTGGCCTCGTGGAGGAGCGTGGATGCGGGGTGCCAGGGCTGCACCTGGTGCCGGAAGACTATCGACAGCCCGAGCTTCCCCCCTCCTTCTTCGCTGGTTAGATAGGGAATCACTTTGGTGGCTAGAGTGTGCCATAGCTTGGCCGAGAACGGACACGTGTAGTCTAGGTACACCTCAAGCGTGTGTTTTTCGCTTGGCTCTGCTGCCAGGAGGCAGTGCGCGGCGTAGGTAGAGTCAAGATTCATGTTTGGGAAATTTTCAAAGTGGCAAGCAAAATGATTGATAATAGGCGAGGAAAAAAGGGAAGGATAAAAATAAAAGGCCCAGAATGTCTTGCTTTTGGCGGTGAGGTGACGACGACAACGACACAGACAATGGCTGCTGGTGGTTGATCAGCAGCAGATCAGATCGTATGCGAGACAGCGCCCCCAGTCCAGCCCAAGGCCAAGCAACGAGAGAAAAAAAAACATTTCCTCTTCTTCTTTTTTTGTCACTATTAATTTCCGAATCTCTTGTATATCAATCTCAATCTCAATCTGGCAGTTGTTGTTATTTATTTTTTATCAAGACACTCAATCTCGACAGACTACTATTTTGCACTATTCATTTTTTACACTTTAAGGTAAGCAGAACCGATTTACCGGAAATGGAGTAAAATTCCCCCCTCTTTTTTTATTCTCCACCTTTATTCTCTTCCACAGCCTTGTCCACTCTCTTTTGCATGAACCTTGCATGAAAAAGAGCCCTCCTTTATTCTCCGCCCCAAAACTACTCTTTCTTTTTGGACTTGGGCAATATTCTTTCTCTTCCCCCGCATCCTCCTTTCTCCCCCCACACAATATTTTATTCTTGTTGTGTATAGTACATCAAGCGCAGTTTTAATAAAGGCGCCTTGTCTTTATAAATACGACGCAGGCATTCGCCATCCTATCAACCTAGCCCATCGCTACTAATAGCTATCTAATCTTTTTTCTCTTCATTTTAGACCATGGACCACAACGATACGCCTGGAAACGAGCAGCATAATCAGTTGCTGCAGCCACTGTTTGATTCGAGCATCTCGCTGCCTCGCGATGGAGCCAAGTCTGGTGCCTCTCGTATGACGCCTAGTAGCAGCCCACCTGAATCAAACACGCAGCAGCACGGCAATGTCTTTGGGCGGCTGCCTGCCACAAGCGGCCTCGACAATGCACTCATCTCGCATATGCAACCGCCGTCGTCACAGAGCCTGGGCTCTTCGGTTAATAGTGGCGGCGGGCATGCTCGCACAGCTAGCTATGGTACGACGCTGCTTGATACGCTTAACGAGGAGAAGCAGCAGCAACAGCAGCATCCGAGTGGCCTTCACTACCAGCGTACAGCGGCGGCGGCGGCGCATCAGCGGCACTTTTCGCTTATGGGGGATGTGAGTACATCGTTGTCACCGCCGATGGCTACATCGGGGGGCGGGGGGCGACTGGCTACTCATGCGCGAGCTCATACGCTGACCACGTCGCCGCCCGGGATGCTGTTACGGCAGCCAATGCCGACCAATGCATCGGGCATGTTGGGTGCACATGCACGACTCGGCTCACTGTCTGGGTTGGGGCCGGCGAATGTAACTAGCGTGCCGCAAGGCTCTGCTGCTGCAGTGGGCGGGGGTAGTTTGCTGTCGTCGTCGGCTCTTCGCAGCTCGTACTCGTCAAGCTCGCTGCGGGCGGCGTTTGGAAATCGTGGCTCGCCTTCGCCACTCGGCTCGACCGAGCCCAAGCTCACATTGACCGGCGGTAATGGAAGGTCGTTTGACTTTGCTACGCTACTCGATGAGGGCGTGTGGGGTCCATCGAGACTGTCGAATGAGCTTGATATACTGGCTACCCCAGTTGATGGTAGCTTTGCCAGTGGCAATACGAGCTTGGCTGAATCGATGATGGGTAATCTCAATATTAGCGACAGTGGTTCAGATGTAGCGGCGGCGGCAGCAGCTGCTGCTGCTGCGGCTGCTGCTGCTGCTCGTATTCGGTCTTATAGCTTTAACAGCCCGCCCGAGGGCGATGATGGGCCCGATGACCCTGATATCGATGTTTTGCACGCAGCAGCAAAGTCACAGAATCCGTCGCTGGCGTTCCGCAAGCTTATGGCGCGCACACATGCTCGGTCAAAGACTCTGGCTAGTCCCTTTGCTAACAGTAGCGAGGGCCAGCAGCAGCAGCAACAGCAACAGCAACAACAACAGCCGCAGCAAAGGCGGTCAGTTGTGGGTCATGGTAGACAGCCGTCTGTCACTGAAAGTAATGCGGGAGAATCAGTGCACTTTGGCATTGGCGGCGAGAGCATGCGGGCGTTTACTCGGGCTGGCAGCATCAGCGGTGGTACTCAGTCGGCCTCGACATGTGGGTCGGCAAGTCACTCGCGACAGGCATCGGCTCAGCTGCAGGCACCTGCTCCTCTTCCTCCTTCTACTTTGTCGTCCCAAGCATACCGTCACCATCATCATATTCGGCAGGCGTCGGCGGAGTTTGACATTTCGTCTTTTGCATCGGGTAGCGAGGGGGTGCCCACGCGGTCATTGTGGGTGGGCAATGTGGATCCGACGATGAGCAACCAGGACCTGGTGGCGCAGTTTGGCAAGTATGGGCGGGTGGAGAGCTTGCGTTTGCTGCCGGACAAGGAATGTGCGTTTGTGAACTTTTTGCGAGTGGAGGATGCCATAAGCGCCAAGGAAGACATGCATGCGGGGGCTCGTATTGGCAACAATACAGTGCGCGTGGGCTACGGCAAGGGCGAATCATATGCAAGTGGCGATGCGCAGGCGATGCAGCCGACTCGCGCTCTGTGGATCGGCAATATTGCGGCGGCTGCCAACCCTGACTCGCTGGCTGCTACGTTCCAGCAGTTTGGCACGATTGAGTCGGCCCGCGTACTGAACCATAAGAACTGCGGCTTTGTTAACTTTATTCGGCTAGAGGATGCTGTGCGGGCGAAGCAGGCAATGAATGGCAAGAGCATCGATGGCTCGGTTGTTCGCATCGGGTATGCGAAGGTGCCGGCAGCGAAGAACGAATCGTCGCTCAAGCTGCGTAACCCGGTGCCGAGTGCGGCGCCGCTGACGGTTTCGGGCCAGCTCGCTGAGGAGGATGCTATTACGGGCACGACGAGCCGGGGACTGAGCAATGACATGGTGCTTGAGCCCGGGTACTCGCTGTCTATTGACGAGGACTTGGTGGCCTTTTGCTATGCGACACAGCTGCCACAGCTGCCCGAGTCCCAGGTGGCTATTCGGCCCGAAGCACCTGAGGGATCATCGTCTGAGCCGAGTAGCGGGGCCGGTTCTTCCAAGCCTGTGCTGCAGCAGGCCAGACTGCGTGACATCCGCAAGCAGCTCGAGCCCGCCGCTACTACCAATGGCGGCAGCCAGGCTCTGTCGAAGGCTGATTTTGACCAGCTTGTGCGCGAGCTGATGCCCCATGCAGTCGACTTGTGTACGGACTATGTGGGCAACGTGCTGATCCAGAAGATTGCCGAGCGGGGCGATCCGGCTCAGCGGCTGGAGCTGGCTCGGCGAGTCGGGCCGCATATGGCGGCAATAGGCGTGCACAAGAATGGGACTTGGGCGGTGCAGAAGATCATCGACACGGCCGACACGGCTGAGCAGCGGCGAGTGGTGGCGCAGAGCATCAAGCCGTACACGCCACAGCTGCTGCTGGACCAGCTGGGCAACTACGTCGTGCAGTGCTGCCTCAAGTTCGGCGGGCCGGCGGGGGATGCGCTGGCGTCGAATCAGTTTGTGTACGACGCGATTCACGCGCGCTGTGTGGAGATTGCGCAGGGTCGCTTCGGCGCACGGGCCATCCGCACGTGCTTGGAGTCGCCGCACGCGACCAAGCTGCAGCAGAAGCTCGTAGCTGTGGCGCTGGTGACGAATGCGGCGGCGCTGGCAACCAACGCCAACGGCCACTTGCTGATGAACTGGCTGCTTGACTCGTCAAAATTCGCCGGCAGGTTCCGTGTGCTCGCGCACCAGCTGGCGCCACACCTGCGCTACCTTGCCACGCATAAGCTCGGCGCGAGCACTGTGACGAAGCTCGTCGACCAGACCGCCGAGCCCGATGCACGTGATCTGATCCTGAACACATTGTTCTTCAATCCGGATCCGTCCGTTCTCGACGACCTCCTGCTTGACCAGGCACAGGGCGTGCACCTTGTTCTGAAGATCCTGCAGGGCAACGCGATTGGCGATGCGGAGAAGGCTCGCATTGCCGACCGCCTGCGCTCTGTTTTGGAGGGCTCGCCTCAGGGGCCAGCGGCTGGTGATGGCGCTAATAGTCGGTCGTCGCCCTCATCTTCTACGTCGCCGTCGTCGTCCTTGTCGTCGTCGTCGTCATCGTCGCTGGCTGTGACGCCTACGCAGCGCTTAGCTGAGGTTGTTGCTGGTATTCTGGCCCACGAGCAGCCGGTGTATCCGCCAACTATGCCACCTGCTGCTCATCGAGCGTCGAATCCCTCTGTTGCTATGCCGAGCCATGATATGCCGCTGCCAAGCCATGCTGCTAGCAGCACTAGCCCGCCGCCACCGCCACTGCCGCCGCATGTGGGATTCCACTTTATGCCCCATCACCACGCGATGGCCCTAAACCCCGCTGCTGCTATGAGCTACCCGGCCGTCGCTGGATATGGCGGCATGGTCGCTGGATCGTACTATATGGATCCGCTTGCCAGTGGCATGGCTCCACCCGGGGGATTCTTTGGTATTGACTATGGCGCGGGAGGCAGTGGACAGCAGCGCGCATCTGCTATGCCATACTATCCATATGCCAACATTGCACCACCGCCACCACACACTCACTACCCCTCATCGTCGCCTTGCTCGCCATCGGACGACAAGAAATAACTCCATATCATGTATTTGCTAGTAAAGAAGTATCCAAGTCAATGAATATCTAGGCTTCGTCAAGGTCGCGAGCATTAATGTTGCGGTGGGTGTGGTGAGAGGGATTAATGTCAAACACCGAGTGCCCAGCACCTCCCGGAGGCTTTTCAGCGTGGTTCAGAGCAGCCGTGCTGTGGGCCAAATTGGAGCTGGGGTCGTATTCAGGGAACTCGTTATAGTCGATGGAGTTTGAGACATACGTCTGCCGCTGCTTGTGACGTCTCCAAAACAGGAATCCAACCAATGCGCCGATCACCAACAATATCCCAATAACAATGCCCGCCACGGCACCGCCGCTTAGGCCCTTGCCCGACGACGACGGTTCGGACGATGGCTTGTTGTCGTCCTTGGAATTGGTGTTGCTGGGCTTTGCCGATGCACCGTCGGTTTTGCTCGACGCGGCTGTTGTTGTTTCCTTTGAGGGCTCGCTCTTTGTGTTTGGTGTCTCGCTGGTAGCTGCGCCCTCGGTCGGCGATGCAGGTGGCGTCGCTGACACTTCGGGCGTCGTAGCCGGCGGTTCGCTAACTGGCGGTGGCGATGGTGGTGGTGTCGTTGCTGGCTCTACGTTGCTCGTTGGTGGTGGTGGGGGCGGTGGTGGAGTGCTAGCTGGTGGCAGGGTGGGATCGGGTGTAGGTGTCGTTACTGGCGGCAGGGTAGGCGAGGGAGGTGTCGTTTGTTCGGGGGGAGGAGGCGTTGTTGAGGCGGGCGGTGGAGGAGACGAAGCAGGTGGCGTCGTCGGGGGTACCTCAGTAGTGGGCGGCAAGGTGGTAGGCGGCGGCTCGCTCGTAGGCGCAACTGTTGGAGACACGGCATCACTCGTTGGCGGGGGAGGAGTGTCTACACCTGTGGGAGAGGGAAGTTCGGTGTTTTGAGCGTTGGCTGAGTGTACTGCGACCAGCGCAAAAGCAGATAGGCCGTAAACAACGCGTTGAAATTTCATTTTCTCTCTGGTAATTTGGTGGTTGGGCGAATCGTTAAAAAAGGGGAAAAAAGGAGAGGGTTAGAGAGAAATACTAGAAAAAGAAAAAAGGTTGTGCTACTAGTATCTCCTATTATCGAGTGGTCTCACTGAGACCTGTCAACAATGAGCTGCTGCAGTTGCGCCGATCCTCTTTTTTTTAGGGCGACCCATTTTTGGGGGAGAGACTGCTTCATTACAAGCAATTGGATTGTTTGTTGTGTGGTACACGGGCCACAGGCTGATCACCTCCCCACCCCCATAACAAAGCATTGCTAACGTATTATTTTCTCTAATGGTGTCATGATACTATTGAGAGCTTGGAAAGCCTTGTTCAAAGCTAAACTAAAGTGTGCAAGTTTCCTAATTGAAAATAATGTCGCTTGTTTTCTTCTTTGGAAGTACTCCCTTTAATTTCTTAAAACCATCCATGGTTTCAAAGAACTCTTTCAGAACATAGAGTATATAAACACCACTTGGAACACTAGGGCTGCCCTCATTACTACCCCACAAAGGACATAAATCAGTATTACCATCAAAGTCAAATGGAACAAAGAGTATCATACTTAGCTCATTTATCTCACTTGTCTCGCCAATTCCAAATAGCTTACCATTATTGTCCACAAAAATGGGGTGATGGCCATCTGTGTTGGATAGCAGCGAGTATAGTCGGCCAGATCGCGATTACGAGTCCATGATCATAATCTTGCGATTATGATTACAAGTGACTATGGCGGCGCTGTTTAAATATGGCGCTACGGGTCATTAGTGGTGCGAGATCTCTTTAGTTATTTTAGCTCGCATTTTTAGGATAATTATATACTTAGGGTTTATTCTAATCCCGCATAGTACTATCCAACAATCTGTTTGCTCCTTATACATCTCTTCAAAGCGATTAGCTATGCTAGCATAATCAGCACCAACTACTGCATGGCTTGCCAGTGATTGGTAATCAACATCATTAGCTTCATCAAGCTTAATAAGAAATGCACACACTAGCATGATTACTAGAGAAAAGAGACCACCAAAATGCAGAAAAATAAGGTGAGCAGAAGAGAGAGAAACACTTGTCATCTCCCTTCCTGCTAGGAAAAGGATAAAGGTTTTTGCTTTTCTTTCTAAATACAAGGGCTTTGTTTCATGACTGCAAGCATGAACAGCCTAACTGTCACATGATAAGACAAAGCCAAGAGATCAGCAGTGTTGGATAGCAGCGAGTATAGTCGGCCAGATCGCAATTACGAGTCCATGATCATAATCTTGCGATTATGATTACAAGCAACTATGGCAGCGCTGTTTAAATATGGCGCTACAGGGCATTAGTGGTGCGAGAGCTCTTGAGTGATTTTAACTCGTATATTTAGGATAATTATATATAGGGCTTATTCTAAACCCACATAGTACTATCCAACAAGCAGACTCACGGTTGATGTAATAAAGAATAAAGCTAGTAAATAGATTTGTGTTGAGATTCATATTAGTGAAAGCTAAAGAATCCTATTCATGTTTGGCAACAGCATGGTGCCTTTTATAGTTGCCTGCCCTTGCCATGTGGATATCTGTACGTGATGAAACCAACACGTGATATCCCTAACCTTCCGTTAGCAAGTGTGGTACATGTCCGCCATCATGATTGCACATCCCGCAGTAGGCTGGCAGTCATGTGACGCCACCTGTTTTTTTTTGGCATCACAATGATTGTTGGATAGTACTATGTGGGTTTAGAATAAACCCTATATATATAATTATCCTAAAAATATGAGCTAAAATAACTGAAGAGATCTCGCACCACTAATGACCCATAGCGCCATATTTAAACAGCGCCGCCATAGTCACTTGTAATCATAATCTTGCGATTATGATCATGGACTCGTAATTGCGATCTGGCCGACTATACTCGCTGCTATCCAACAATGATACTCTTTACAACAAAGAAAAACATTTTTGTTTGAAAATAGTGGCAAAGAATGGTAGGAATAAAAGGAGAGTAAAAAAGGGCAGCTACTAGAAAAAGTACAAAAACAATGTTCATGTTATTCAAAGTGAAAGCGAACTGTTTAAAGACAACTAAACAGTCGCTATCAGAGGTGAAACAAAATATATTCGAAAAAGGTTAAAAAACAGCTCTGAAGCAAAAACAGATAAAAGTCGGTCCGGAAAACGAGAAAGGGAAAAAGGGAGATCACCGTCGGGTGATCTCTGAATTAAGTAGCCGTTGGCTCAACAGCCAACACAAAGTGGCTAGTTTAATAGCTCAGGCCTCAATGTGATATTTGGATGACCTATCCTGGGTCGGTCAAATTCTGCTGGTCCTGGAATAGTATAGTTTACTGCCTTTGTGTTGTTGATTCCTGCCTTAAGCAGTAGGCTAGGGTCAGTTGCCTTGTACACTCCAGGAATAGACACTGTGGTCTCTGGCACCTTTGTCCTGTTATGCACATTGGTAAAGGCAATCAATCCACAGCTTGGGTAGTACTGAGCACCATTGATGTTGCCAGGGCCATTCAGTTCGTCTGCCATATTGAGGCCAATTACCTCTGCTCTGACAATATAGTATCCCGTCTTCAAGTTCTTCTTCATTGGTATTTGCAGCACTGTGCCCTCACTTCCAATAGCCTCTGAGCACCACCTGTTCTTGTCACCAGCATACTCAAATACTTTAAACCACTTTAGAGGTGAACTAGTAGCAGTATATTCAGCCATATAAACAATACAAGGTCCCCAGATATGCTGTCCCTTCTTATCCTCAGAGATTATATCTGGAAAAAGATCCAATTTAAACTGGAGGGAAAGAGTGTCATCAGAATAAATCGAGAAAGGCGTTGGCTGATAGGACATGTCTGGCGTCCTACAGATCATGTCATTCGAGTTTACATCCAGTACTGGCATCTTTGGATCACCCCTGAATGGGTACAAGCTGGTCTTGGTTGCAGCATTATTACGAAACGAGCTCATGGCAGTCATAAACTTTTGTGCAGTACCAGTAGTTGCAACAATCATAGCCACCAGGGCCAAAGAGTATAAGGACCTCATACAAAAAGTAGTAAAAGTGCATAAAACAATCAGAGTAAAGAGTAGGCAAAAATGAAAAATAGCTAGAGACAAGAGGAGAACACTGGATGCAAATTCTTTGCGGCAAAAAAACCCCCCACACTAAAAATTGTGTGCAAAAAGCTGGTCAGCAGCTTTCTTTTAAAAAAGACACTGCCAAAGAAAAGGCTTCCCTTTGTAAACATTCCTTTGAAAATTACTTTGCAGGATCCTCCTTTCACAGAAAGCAAATCACTGCAATCGCACTTTGTCTTTAAGCATTGCATTTGTTAGTGGCAAACGTGCTAACGATGCTAATCAATCAGGGAATCAGAGCAGCATAGAGGGTCATGCATGTCTCTAAAATTATCCAACAAACTAATGATTATCCCAAAAATACCTACTATATGAGAATCACCAGGGTTCTGAATTTTTTGGGTGAGCCATTATTGCACTATTTAGGTGCATGTTCTTTACATGAGTGAAGAACGTGTGCCTAACAGTATTAGTGTAGTAAAGAATAAACTGAGTACTTGTTGTTTTATTCTTTATAGATATGTGGCAGAGCCACAGCTTTTATACCAATAAATTGTTACTACTATACGTTCTTTCCCTGAGTCGTCGTCGCGCACATCTTGTCTGTGTGCATTTGTGGATGTCTCTTTGCCCATGTCTTCGATGTGCGTGCGTCAGCAATTTATGCCAGTCTTGCCCATAATACCCGTGATTTCGTCATCACAATTAGAGTGGTTCACCCAAAAGAAGCCAGAACCCGAGGGGACCTTGGGTGAGACAAAGGCCTTTTTAAAAAACATGTATTTTTGTAGTCACTAGATTTTTTTTATTCATATACAACTGCTTTATTGCTCAAATCTCCATGTGTATTGTGAAATTATAAGATCACAGCTATATTTTGAAAGCAAGCTGATAATTTCAGATATCAAGATGTCCCTCATTGGGTATAATCTAAACTCGCATAGTACTATCTAACACTTGCCATCTTCCCTGGCAATGTCACCCGTACTGCCTTGGTCACTCCCATCGCCTGCATGCCATTGGTCTAGCTGAGGGCTGATAGCCACATAGGCAGTTCAATAGAGCAGCAGCAATGCAACTGCCTGCCACTTGCAGTTAACAGCAGCAACTCTCCAAAGATAATGCAAGTGTGCTAGCAGCTTGCTCCATGTGCAAGTAGGCTCAGAAACCAGCAATAGATACCCAAATACCAAGCACAGAATGCTGACTGGACTCGAGACAGAAGCCATTAGGCCATCGTGTTCCACAGCAACCTCTGGTATCTGCTCCAAGCACTCTGCCATCGCTTCTCTCAGTTGCGGCTGCACTCGCTCCCTTTGCACCAACTCCAGCTCCACATCTCGCTGCTGCTTGCGCTGTAGTTTTACTTTGCGGTTCTGCTGCATTCGCTCTTGGTGCTGCTGTTGACAGATCCACTGGTGCTCTCCCAAGCAGTACTCTAGCACCTCAGCATCTGCCAGTGCCTGCTCCCATTGCTGCTGCCACTGAAGTAGTGCCTCTGGCGTCTTTGTCCTTCTGCACTGCTTGGCTAGCTTGCGTATAATCCACATGGTTCTAAATCATCAGCGGATTAGCCATTGATCGAATCAGCTCACAAAGAAGAAACTGTTGACAATAGCATGAAAGCAAGCTAGCATGAAAGCGAGCGCTAGCATGAAAGCGAGTCTGCTATATATTTTGCATTCAGCTGGCTTTTCTCTTGGAAAAACATTCCTCTACTTTTGCTCTTTCCTTCAATTAACTAAATCCCTTGCATTTTTTACCATGGCCAGCTCGAGCCGCCAACCACTTGCCATTTCTATACTGCTACAGAGCGAGGGGACTTCGGCTCAGTTAGGGTCAGACAGGAACCCGGGCCAAAGCGGCCAAAGGTTGTCCACTCTTACTCAAGGTGTAAGTGTCTTTCTAGCGCTACTTTGCGCCTTTAAGCACCTATAGATACTGCGAGCTCTTCATGGGCAGGGCTTTGAGACTTATCGCTAACAAGCTTTGCTACTATGCT
>JANBSU010000195.1:0-17496 GCA_027578835.1 Coemansia sp. RSA 2050 | reverse complement strand
TCCCCCTTATATATTTTTATTATAACCCCCTTCTCTCTTCTAAACACTCTCTTAATGTAATCCCCCACTGTCTTCTAACCCCCCTCTCTAACCCCCCTCTTCTAACCCCTCTCTCTAACCCCCCCTTCTCTTCTAACCTCTAACCCTCCCTCTAACCCTCTCTCTCTAACCCCCTTGTCTGCTTCGGAGAAAGACAACAGCAGATTTTGAATGTAGTGCCGCTGTGCGTGCATTTCTGCTTTTAATTGGCAGTTGGAAACATGCCCAGAATGACAAAGTCTCAACTATTCTTTGATTCAAAAAATGCAGCAGGGCTGCTAGAGCATTGACTGGCTTTCAAGAATGACAATAGCAGATTTTGCCAACATGCTGTTGGATGTGCATTTCTGCTTTTGCTTGACAGTAAGATAAATTCCCAGAATGGCAAAGTCTCAGCTGCTCTTTTATTTAAAGAAACAGCAGCCTTGTGGTAACGGAACCACGTGATATTATGGGCAAAGCTTGCATTGATCACCAGCGCACACACATTGAAGACATGAGTAGAAAAGACAAGTACATGCACACAGACAAATGATGACAGTAATACAGGGAAAGTCGATGGCTTAGGGAAAAGGCATCTATTAGTAGTAAATGTTTATTTTAAATGGAGTGGCATTGCCAAATTTATCTAACGAGATTACAAACATATCTTAGTATATTCTTTGCTACAAACAGCATGTTTGCCAAGTCAACTGTTGTCTTTTTTTAAAGCCAGTCAATGCTCATGTAGTACCAAGGAGTGTACAAGGCAATGGGCCTGTGATATTTTCTTAAAGCCATGAATTAACTGGCTAGGAGTAGAGAGAGGCAGGTATAAAACAGCTACATGTTTTTTATTTTTCTCAAGTTTAAACATACCAACTTTTCTCCTTTTTCTTACAATACTGATTGCCATAGATTTATCTGTGATATTGAAAGCGAACTGTTTAAAGACAACTAAACAGTCGCTATCAGAGGTGAAACAAAATATATCCGAAAAAGGTTAAAAAACAGCTCTGAAGAAAGAACAGATAAAAGTCAGTCCGGAAGACGAGAAAGGGAAAAAGGGAGATCACCGTCGGGTGATCTCTGAATTAAGTAGCCGTTGGCTCAACAGCCAACAGATATTCTGATTAAACAAGATAATTATGGAAATTAATCCTGAAGCGTTTAAGAAGCATGTTAGCAATGGGTTGATGCTGTTCCACAATAATTTGGATGATGGAATGTGTGCATTAAATGCTTTAGGTAAAAGTTACCGTTTAAGGACTGAAACACCACTTTCACTACATTTGTTGGATGGATACCTGTGTGCTCCTGATTATTTTGAGTCGATAGTAGATGGTGATTCTTCTACTATTGTTGCAGTTCAGTATCGTGACGGCTCTCCTACATCTGTGACCCTCCCAATTGTAGATAGCACAATATTGTGTGTCAATATTGCAGCCCAAGGTGCTTTCAAGATAAAAATTATTAGTGACCCAAATGAGTTGCAGAAATTCCCATTCACTGATGACTTTATTGACTATGATAAGCTATGTTAGCAACAAACGTGCTAACGACGCTAATTGATCAAGGAATTAGAGCAGCATAGCAAATGGAACATTCTTTCGCAACCTAGATATCGTTGGGGTATATTGGGTACAAAGAGCAGCTTTGCATGGCAACAACAAGTAATAGGGTCTCATTTCCTTAGGTTTTATTTTGAGAATAAGAAAACTAACAAAACTGGTCAAAATTATGGAGGCACTTCCAATGGGTGCCGTCCCAATGGAGCCAGTGCAAGCTGAGGTGGCTGAAGAGCCAAAGAAACGTAGGTGCAGAGAGCGTGAGTACACAGAAATTGCCTACGAAGAACCAATGTACTATAACCGGTAAAGTAGATTTAATTGTTTTTTTTCTTTCGTCTGCAGTACCTTTTTTTTATGTTGAATACATATAGCAGTCTATAACTCGATGTTGTTAGTAGTTGCCTGCGGATTAAACCACCATGTTTTCAGTGTCCAGTCGTCACTAGCACTGCACAGAATGCCTCGCTTGGGGTTCCATTTGGCATCATAGACAATGCCCTGGTGTCCATCAAGACGCTGCACAATGTTTGTTGACTCACGATCCCACAGGTACACCATACCATCTTCACTGCCGCCAACAACAAGAGAGTCACCCACAAAGCCAGAGCGAATAAAGTTCTTGCTAGTGTTCTGGTGGCCCTTGTAGCGACAAAGGCGTTTGAGCGAGCGCAAGTCCCAGAGGCGATTAGAGTTGTCCTTTGACGATGACAGGAGTAGCATGCCAGAGCCGCTGGTAGCTACAGAGGTTACCTCGCCCAAGTGGCTGCGGAGACTTTTGACACATGAGCCGGACATCATGTCCCAGAAGCGGATAGTCTGGTCCTTTGACCCGGATATTATCAGGTTGCCCAAGGGATTCGCCACGGCCTGAGCGACAGACAAGTCGTGTCCATGGAAGGTCTGCACGACACGACCAGTGACGCGGTCATAGAGCCGGATTTTACGGTCATAGCCCGCCATGATTATGTGGGATTCTAGCGGGTTCAAGCTGACGCTGTAAATATCGCCGCCATCGTCCGACGTTATGGTATGCAGACACTGGGGCTTGTGCAAGTCGCGGATATCCCAGACCTTCACAGTGCCGTCGCCCGATGCGCTGAGCAGAGTGGCGCCAGCACGGTCAACGCAGATATCCCAGATACGCGAGGTATGCCCACGCAACGTAGCGAGACATTCAGCCGAGTCGGTATCCCAGATACGTACAGTATTGTCGCTAGATCCCGAGGCCAAGAGCTGCGCATAGGGGCCCACATACGCAGTGCATTTGACGTTGCCCAAATGGCCAACAAAGGAGGCTTGCTCGGCATTAGGCACGACGACGGGCGCATAGTCCGTGAGCAGCGAGGGCACAAGTGGCACAGCCTCTGAGTGGTACTGGCAAGACTCGATCTGATAGGCCACAGCCTGACGCAGCAAAGTAACGAGGCGATTAGGACGCAAGTGCTGGTGTTCCGATTCGCGGCCAACGATTTCAAACTCAAGAATACTCTGCAAATACTCTGCCAGGCGCTCGCGAGCCGATGCAATACCGTCCCAGTTGCGAAAGGCGGGTGCGTCTTGAATAGACTTTGTCGTTAGCAAGTAGCACAAGTCTCGAAACTCCCCATGCACCGACTGCTGGGCCTCGAGCGGCTTGAGGTGCTTGTTGAGCGTAGTGAAGGCCTTTTGCGGCTCGTTGTCGTCAATGAGCTCCAAGTACTGCTGCTTATAGACGCTATACAAGATGTGTTTCTTGTCTTTCAAGTACGCCGATGAGCATATGCGGTCGACCTCGCCCCACTCGCCATCCAAGACTGCGGCGCGTAAGCGAACGACATCCGAAATGTAGTTGTTCTCGCGCTGCTGCTTGACGTTGGCCTCATCGTAGAGCGTTACCTTGGTGGAGGTGAGTCCCTGCGAGTCCAAGTACTGAGCGATAATGCGGATTATGTCGCGGCGAATTCGCGGATTATTTTCGTCTAGCAATGCAGAGTCAGCCTCGGTACACAGGCGAGAGTGCTCGGAAGGACGGTGGTAGTGGATGCCCTGCGCATCGGACAAAGAATTCAAGGGAGACGAATTTAAAGCACTCATGCGAAAAAAACATATAATACAAGAACGAAAGAAAAAGAAAGCAACAAAGGAGATCAATCCCCAAAAAAGAATCGCAACTTTTCTTCTCTACTATCTCCTTTTTTTTTTTAAAATCTGGCGAAATCAATTTTTTACCATGTCTCGTGCTGCCAAGACTACATTTGCTGCCTCTTGTCTTTACGCCATGGGAACGATCTGGTTCGTGCATCGTGCGCAGGAGCAAGAGCGCGCCAGCATGTACCAGGGCGTAGTTCGCGACCAAGAAAGGCGAGCCCAGCGAGAGCAGAACCAGCGCGAATACGAAGAGACCCGAGCGCTCCACGCCGAGCTCATAAAAGAACAGCCAGATCTCAAAGACATCAAATAAAATCTATTCATTATCTAGTTTACGAGCCGGAATAACATCCAAAAACGCTGCCTTCCAGTCAGGCACCTCGACAAAGCGCAACAGCATCTCAAAGATCTGGTTAACCGTCATGACCCTCCTCGTTGACATCTGCACATAGCGGCCAATAGGCAATTGCCCGTGCCCTATGCCCTGGCGCTCAGCCTTTTCGAGCGTCAGTCCCGGGTACCGATTCTTATCAACAATCCCGCCAATAACATAGACCTTTGACTCATCAAGAGCCTCGATAACATTGGGCGAATCGGCCGTCAAGTAAACCAAGCTCTCACTGGGGAACAGCTCCGGGTACTCCCTATCCTCCATCCTGATATGCTCCCGACTCCACCCCGTATGCTGCGCCAGCGTCGAGTCAAAGCGTTGCCGGCAGCGACCATGCAACTTTGTGACATGTAAATCGACGCAGTGGGCGGCCTGGCGGTTGGCGGAGTAGCAACGCTGTACCTGGGAGCACATTGACTTTACTTCTCGCTCATTCATCTTCTCGTCAAAGTCCATGTCAATAACAAAGCGGTGCCCAGTACGCACTTGCTCCTCGGCCTTGCGCCTTGGCGCTATCTCGCCCTCACGCACTCGCTGCTTGCGGCGGCGCCGGTTGTCGCGATTCTTCTGTCGCTGCTTCTCTTTGAATTCGTCTGCTCGCCCGTCCCATATCTCCTGCTTCATTATGCGCTTTTGCTGGCTGCGTGGCAAGAGCTGGAACTCTTCGCGACTTATCCCCTTGGGCTCATACGAATCGACACTAAGCCCAGGCGCCCTAGGTGGTGGCGATGACAACGGCAATGGCAGCGGCAGGGCAGTGGTATCATCCATGATGTAGAAAAAAAATAGATGATACTTGTTATTAAACAAAAAAAAAAAAAAAAAAAAAAGGTTCTCAAATCAAAAATCGACATCCACCCTGAAATGTCACTAGCTATTGTGGGACAATGACGCGTTGCTTGCCAAACAACAAGCGCCGCACAAAGAGCACCAGCAACCCCCACGCCACAATAAACACCATTTGGATGTGCGACAGCAAGGTAGCCACGCCATGCGAGTACGACGAGCTGCCATTAACCAGCAGCGTACGGCCAGCCATCCTCGGGTCCTCAATACACCTCATCACTGACGCAACGACCTGGTAGCTCGACATCGACAGCAGCCCCGCCCCAAGCCTGTGCCCGGGCAACAGCCGCTCATTCTCAAACTCACCGGGGGCGTGCTCCGTGTAATAGGGCGCCAGTGCACACACCCTAATCCTCGGTGCCAGGGCCCTCGTAGCCTCCGTAAAGTGAATAAGCCCCGCCTTTGCCGCCCCATACACCTCCCGCCCCCTCCCAGGCAGCAAGCCAGCCATAGCCGTCACATTAACAACAACACCGTCAATACCAGCTAGTCGCAAGTACCGCGCAAACACCCAAGTGGCCAGAATAGGCGCGCGTAAATTGACGTCAACACACTCGCCTATGCGCTCCGCATCCTCCTCGTCAGCCAAGCGGTCCGTATACCGCTCAGCGCTGTTAACCAGCACGTCGAGGCGCCCGAATGTCAGCACCGCCGCATCAACCATAACCTGGATGTCGCGCAGCTGCCTCAAGTCCGTCTGAATATATACACTGGCCTCGCTCCCCGCCCTCACGTTGAGCCTACGGCTGAGGGCCTCACCACTACCGTCATTACTGCCGTCAACCAATACAACGCGTGCGCCCTTTTCAATTAGGGTTTCGGCTAGCTGGCGCCCCACTGTAGCCAGTGCCCCGGTTACCAGCACAACCTTGTCCTCAACCGAGTATCGCAGCGGCAGCGAGAGTGGCGGCGGTGGTGATGGCTCAAGCGAGCTAGACATAATAAAATAAATTAAGAAGAAAAGAAGGGGCAAATATTATAGCGGCATGGCCAGAATTCAAATAAATGGAAATAAAAAAGCACATGACGCGAAAGAGAAAGAGAAGAGAAGAGAAGAGAAGAGAGGAGAGGAGAGAAGAGGAGAGGAGAGGAGAGGAGAGGAGAGGAGAGGAGAGGAGGGCGTTTATGATCACGCGAGTATGCGCCACCTACCCACTCACCAACCTCACTTCTTGCCCAACGAGTCCAACGAGCCCAGCGAGTCCAGCGAGTCATTGGCCGGATCACTGATGCGGATCAAGAACTCGTGCAATATGAAGGCCGTCAGCCCCCAGATACTCAGTCCCGGCTTATCTGTCTGGTAGACAGGCACCTTCAGCCCCGTATCCCGAAACCTCTCTCGAACACTGCGCCCACCATAAAAGCGACTCATGGGCAGCGCAAAGGCCCTATGCACCTCTTCCCTATTCAGCCTCAACGCCGCCGCCGCCGCCAGCTCCACCTCACTAACGCCCACAACAGGGTGTACTCTCAGCAGCCCACTCTTATTCGGCACCGGCGGCATCCTCCCCAGCACCCGCACCAGCGCAGGATCCAGCCCCAGCTCCTCCCTAGTCTCGCGCAACGCAGTATGCTCCAAGGTGGGATCCTCGCTGTCGGCCTTGCCACCAGCAAAACACACCTCGCCACCGTGCGCTAACAGCCGACGCTGCCGCTCCTCAAACAGTACACTGGGCTGCCCCTTGTCCGTACACAAAAGCAAAAGGACCGCTGCCTCGCTGGCCCCCGCCGCGTAGGTGAACCGATGAGGCGCTCTGTTCGTCATAGAGTTGGCTAGTCGCCGCCGTATCAGCTCAATACCAGCATCGTCCAGCGCCGAAATGGGCGGTGTGCAGCCAATTGCATTGCTGTGCAAGCGCCGAATGCAAAGTGGGAACATTACTAGTCACAAAGCTAAAACATGAAAATGCCATTGCAGGAGACAAAGGAAAATGTAAAAAAATCTCCGATAGCAAAAGACCAGACCACCCGGTTTCCGGCCTAATCTCCAAGGGGTTTTTTACCGGGTCTTTAGTTTTTCTGGCCTAGTTTCCAAAGAAGGGATTTCTACTGGGTCTTTAGTTTTTCCGCCTCCTCCTCCTGCTGCTGCTGCTCGCGCTGCATCTTTTTAATAGCGCGCTTACGCAGCCCATTGAGCAGATTGTAGTTGTAGTCGACGGCCAGCTGACGCGGCGCCAAGCGCTCCGCCACAAACGCCAGCAGCGCATGCGAGAAATAGGGCACCGACGTGTACGGCTCGCCCGAGCCACCCGCCACGCCGATCTTGCCAAGCACGGTGCGCATGTAGGGGCGCGGCATAGGAATCAAAAAGCTGGGCTTCCTCGTCTTTGACATGCGCGAGCACACAAAGTACGTCTGTAGGTGCTCCACCACAATGCCCTGGCCCGCCACCTCGGCTGCCAGCGACTGCGTAAAGTACTTGACAAACCCCTTCGTCCCCGAGTACACCGACAAAAAGGGCGACGGCAGCAGGGCCGCAAACGACCCGCTGTTGAGAATCAGCCCGCACTTGCGCTCCTTCATCTGCCCCAGCACGGCCCGCGTCATCTTCACCATCGCCCGCATATTCAGCTCCACCAGGGCATCCACCGTCCCCTCGGCCACCTCCTCCGTATACATCGGGTAGTCATAGCTCACGCCAACGTTGTTCACCAGCACCCCCACCCGCACGCTGCCAATGAGCTCGCCGATCGCTGCCCACGTATCCGATGTAGTCTCGGCAAAGTCGACAGCAAGCGTCTTCGCCTCCACGCCCAGCCCCCGCACCTCCTCGGCCATCGACTCCAGCTTCTGCGGGGACCGCGAGATCAGCACCATGCTGAACTTCTTCCGCGCTAGCTCCAGCGCCGCCTCGCGCCCCAGCCCATCGGTGCACCCAGTCACCACGGCCCACGCGCCCTTGCCAGCCCCAAACCGCTCCAGCTTAATGCCAGTGCGCACAAACACGTCAAACAGCAGCGTAATCACCAGCGACGTGTAGTATGCCACCACGCCAATCCCCACATACGTAAACAGCGTATTCAGCACACTAAAGTGGCAGTTAGTATCAGCCAGCTCTCAAAAAAAGCAACCAACCGGCTAAAGTTGCTGTATACTTACGCCATTCCAGAATAAATTTATTTCCTTTTTGCGATTAAAAACGAGAAAAAGTGCGAGCAAAGGAGAAAAGAAAGGGGGCGACAATGCTGCAAGCCGGCCCTTATCCCGCGTTACTGTCGGAGCTCCAAAGCCACCAAGCAGTGACTGATAATAATTACTGGTGATCAGATCACCGGGGATCATGCCACACAAAGTATGGCGTGACACAGCTACAAAAAGTGGTGCCGTCTCATCATCTCCAGCATATCGGCCAAAAGATATACATGGCGTGACATGTAGTAGTCGGTATCCCAGCCACTATATAAACAGCAGTCTCCCGCCCTCCCCTTCCATTTTATAAATTATTACCATCGTAGGCTTTGCTTCTCTCACTTGTATTAATAATAACAATGGCAGGCCGTGTATTTTTCAGAATCGCTGGCATCCCAGTCAACCAAGACGCCGTACCACTGCTCGCCGTGATCGGCTCAATGGTCGGCTTTGGCATCTACACCGGCATCACTCGACTGCGCGACCCCCACAACATCCGCTCGTCTCCCAGCTACGCCTGGAAAAACAGGTAACCCTATTTGCTGCCAGCCGACGCAATGTTCTTGTACGCATAGCGAGGCGCACGACGCAAGTAGTCGGGCTCTTGGAACTTGCTTGCCATCACATACAGCCCGTACGCACATCCAACCATAGTCACTCCGAGCAGCGGCGCCGCATCGCGCGTAACTCCAAACTGCCACAGCTTGAACATGACCTTTGTATTAGGAGGCATTGTTGACAATAAAAGAAAAAAGGCTGCGAATAAATAGTATTGTAAAAAAAAAGTAGTGAATAGAGAAAAAGAGAGAGAGGAGGGGTGAGGCGCAATGTTTCGAAAACACCACCACCGCCACGTGGGAGCAGTAATGTCTCCATTCCCCCTTGTCCTTTTTCCCTCTTCGCACAATGGGGGTCACATGCGCCTACTGCTGCAAGGCCATCAGCGACCCGATAAACGTCAAGATCATCTTTGGCTTGACCTCCACAATGTCCTCCGGCAGCAAAAAGATCGTCGCCCCCAGCTTGCGCGCAATGGAAATGGCATACTGAGCATTGCGCTTGCGCTCCTCGTCAGTGCGCGCCTCAGCCACCAGAGCCGGGTCAACGATGCCAGGCTTCATGCCATCCAGAACATTGAGCAAGTAGTGGCCGCTAGCCAATGACTGATCGCCAAACGCCCGAATAGCAGGCGACCTCCCCGCAACAACCTTGTTCGCCCACGCCACCATGTCACGGTCAGTAACCTCGCGCCCATGCGCCGACAGGCTCGCCAGGGTCTGCACAATATTGGCCCGCATCAGCTGCCACACAACCGCCAAGACCAGAGTCGGAGTTCCGTCCGTGATATCAGCCCCCTGGATGCCCACCAGTGAGAACCGCTGGCTCTTGCTCAGGTCCACCAGCAGATTAGTGTTCTCGATCTGCTTGAACCGCATCAACGGCTGCCGGCTATTGACGCGCTTCCACGGAACAGTCCCCGGGAAGATCTTATCAAACGCCTGCAGGAGCACCAGCCCGTCCTTGACGTCCTCAAACAGGTAGTTGACAAACGGGTCCACGTTAAGGCTGTTGAGCCACAGGGCAAACGCCCGCGCCTCACGGTCATACTCCTGGTTGCGGAACAGCAGATCATCCAGCTCCGCATGCTCGCTCGTATCCTCCAGCGGCATCAGGCATGGGTGCGTGTTGAACAAGTGCGCCACAAACGCCAGGTTGAGCTTTGGGTTCCCATTGACAACCGTCTTTGGCGACACATACCGGCGGCACCCGATCCTGTCGGCATTCTGCAGCATGAGCTCTGCACGACCCATAAGATCCCTCTCCCGCAGCGGGTCGCGCGAGCACTGCCCCGGCACAAGCTGGCTGAGCAGCACCGTGTAATTCTCGCTGTCCTTGATATCTCCGCTAAAGTTCGTGACACGACGCGACCACCCCGCCGCTGCCAGGTGGTAGTTGAACCACCGCAAGAGAATGGCATCGGCTGGCAGCTTCAAAAAGTCCTCCAGCGCCTCGCCCTCCTCCAGCAGCCGGTACAGCTCCGGGTGCAACTTAATGTCAATGTTGGCAAACAGCCCGATCTTGATAACCTGCCAGATAAGCCCCAGCAGCAGGTGCTCACGCCCTTCGGCCAAGTCCTGCGACCCGATATTGACCACCGAACAGCCAATAGCCTTCGCCGAGTTGATCACCACGTTGTTGTTCTCAGTCACCTGGAACGGCGACAGCTTGCGCCCACGGTTCAGCACGCGCTCGTCAATGGTCTCGGGCGCCGAGTAGTTGATAAGCTTCGACAGAATCAGACCGTCACGTGCCTCGTCAAACAGCTGCATCGTGTGTGGGTCAATCGGCAGCCGGTACCCGATGTCAGCGTCCCCACTCAGCGCAAAGTTAATGTGGTTGGCAAACTCCTCGCGCTCATCTTCATTAATCGTATGCGCCGAGCTAGCATTCTGCCGCGACCCCAGCACAGTACGCCCAGTATACGCACGGTCGCTAGTAATGCCCTCAAACGCCTTGGCAGCAGCCGCAGCCGGTCCACTGCCCTGCTTGGCCTTGTCCGCCGTACGCAGCCGCGCAATAAGCTACAAAGAATGAATAAAATAAAATAAAATAAAAAGAGTACACGTGAATAAGCGTGTGAACACAAACTTTATAAAAAGGTTCATGCAATGAAAAACCTCAAACTCACCTCCACAAACTCGTCCAGCTCAACCTTGTCAGGCCGACTGACATCCACCTCCTTTAGCGCTCCTCGGATCTCGTCGTACTGCCGCTCGGGCTCCATCTTCTGCACCGCTGCCACCAAGTTGCGCTGGTCCAACCCGCGATTAGCATCAAGCTCCAGTCCACTAAGCACAGAGTTCAAAGTGTTAGCCAATAGCTCCTAATTTCCCAATCTCCCAATTATTCGCCAGATTACTTACTTGAACGAGCTCACTAGCGTCTCAATGTCCCATGGCTTGAGAATAGGGTTCTTCTTTGATAGACGCTGTATATCCTGCTGAGACATTCGTTAGAGTCGTAACCGCAATAAATGAAAAAAAAAAAAAAAGATAGTAAAATTTGGAAAGTAAAAGATGTAGTGGAGGGAAAAGAGAGCATTTTTTGAAGCCGTGGCTGTCTTTTCCTTTTCTTCATGTCCCCTGATCCTGCGGCCTTTCCACAATGGAAGAAATCAAGCTCGCCAAAAGCAGAAAAAGAGCCTTGGCAAATAAGAGATCTATTTACTGCATCCCCGCATAACTGGTACAACAACATAGTCAATAATAGGGCACACCAGTACCAGCAGTAACACACACTCAACCTTCTGTCCAAATACTCAGTAAAAAAAAACTATATCATTCATAAATCAAGCAAAAACGCCGTATTTTCCAAGGTGGGAAATATTACTGTTGCACTGCTTAGAGCTCTTGGCACCAAGCAAATCGCTCAAGTCAATGCCACTGGAGGATAACTAAGATACTCGCGTACTTGCTTGGGACTCATATTCGGATGCAACAAATAAAAATGCTCATTATAGGTTATGTCGTCCGAGAAATGGATGTTGCACAAAGGGCATCGTTTATATAAAAAGTTGGTCACTGAATTGTAGCCTCTCGTGGTGAGGAGCAGCGCAGCAGAGCAAAACTGGCTTGAGGCTTAATTATAAAAATCAAGATGGAGTAAGGTCATGGTTAGAATAAAAGTACAACAATTGTCTTTAGCAAACTTTGGCACACCTTGTGAGCCTTTTTTTATCTAAAAACAAATCAGAGGCACGCTAAACCCCATTTTTGCCACTGCATTGCGTATTCATGATTCGCATGGCCAAGACCGACCTGCTGAAATTAATTTCCTCATTTGGTCAACACAATGAGCGAGTAAACTCCGAAGTGAAGCGGCGTTCCCTTCCTTACATAAATCGACTCTTGCCAGATTCTTCTACAAGCCAAATGAGAACACAAGATGGTTTCTAGCAGCATGCAACCCACTATAAAATTCCCCACTGCAAAGAAAAGCAAAATGTACAAATGTAGAATGCAGAGCTAAATTTCAATTGGTCAAGTAACTGCAGGTGTCGTTTTCTTATCTTTGCTTTGCTACAGCTGGAAACACTGTTTTTAGCTGTTAGATAGTACTATGCGAGTTTAGAGTATACCCAATAAATATACATCCTAAAATTGGAGCTAAAATAACTAAAGAGATCTCATACCACTAATGCCCCGTAGCGCCATATTTAAACAGCGCTGCCATAGTCACTTGTAATCATAATCGAAAGATTATGATCATGGACTTGTAATCACGATCTGGCCGACTATACTCGCTGCTATCCAAAACCAGCCTGCTTCTTTGCTAGACACCAGTTCTCGTCCTAATACATTGAAAATGCAGTTCAGCTATATTTGTAGTAAAGAATAAACTGAGTACTTGTCTTTTTTATTCTTTATAGATATGTGGCAGAGCCACGGCTTTTATACCAATAAATTGTTACTACTATACGTTCTTTCCCTGAGTCGTCGTCGCGCACATCTTGTCTGTGTGCATTTGTGGATGTCTCTTTGCCCATGTCTTCGATGTGCGTGCGTCAGCAATTTATGCCAGTCTTGCCCATAATACCCGTGATTTCGTCATCACAATATTGGTCCTTTTCAGGTGTGGTTTCTTTTGTACACCACTTGTAACTAGCTGATGATTGAGCTAGCCTACTTTTTTTACGCTTGCTGGGCACTTTATCTTTGATGGAGAGACTGCTAATGCTGGGTAGCAGCAAATATAGTCGGCCAGATCGCGATTACGAGTCCATGATCATAATCTTTCGATTATGATTACAAGTGACTATGGCAGCGCTGTTTAAATATGGCGCTACGGGGCATTAGTGGTATGAGATCTCTTTAGTTATTTTAGCTTGTATTTTTAAGATATTTATATATAGGGTCTAGTCTAAACCCGCATAGTATTATCTAACAGGCTGGACTGTCAATATAATAGTAAACACATAGCTCACTTGCGCAATAACCAGTTAAGCCCGTATACTTTAGCACCGTCCACACCTGATCAACTTGTGATGGTTGCTGTCGGACAGATCCTGATGTGGCTTATGAAGAATGCAGGCTGCTTGCCTACATTATCAATTTGTCGACGTGTAGCTTCCAGAAATGTAAAAAGGTAAAATTGCAATGGCAACAGAGAAAAGAAAGCTTACTTTGCTTTTTGTGAGAATATTGACATTATATTGGTTTCTCTTGATCACTAGCTGATCATCAGCACTAAATCATTAAGCTATCGGGATTTAAAAGATGGCCTGTACTCTACCAAGCCTGGCCGCTGAGAGTAGAAGGCTTTAAAAGTAGCCACAGCATTTTTTATTATCCATGGCATGAATCTAGCTACCCATATATTGCCGCTGGCCTGTAGGAACTAAACAAGCGCGCCTTTCAAAGTGCCACTGAACAATAGAGGAAAAGGCATTTGATACCAACAGGCCACGTTTGAGTTGAGCACTTGCCTAGTGGCAGCCGCTGACTGCAAGCTAGATGCTGATACAGACTTACACACCCTTGGAGAGTATTGACTGCCATTCTAGAAAGCCTACCTGTTGGATAGCAGCGAGTATAGTCGGCCAGATCGCGATTACGAGTCCATGATCATAATCTTGCGATTATGATTACAAGTGACTATGGTGGCGCTGTTTAAATATGGCGCTGCGGGGCATCAGTGGTGTGAGATCTCTTCAGTTATTTTAGCTCATATATTTAGGATAATTATATATAGGGTTTATTCTAAACCCACATAGTACTATCCAACACTACCTATGAGGTCTGCCAACTGCAATCATTGTCTTCACCCACATGATTGGTAGAAAAACACCCAGTGCTTTTTCTTTCAAGTCAACCCAGATGTCACACTGTTCATTTGACTGCTTTTGAACAAGACACCCAAAAGCACAGCGCCAGCATTTAATGCCCTAGCCATCCCTGCTGGAAAGGTGCTGCTCATTTTTCTTGGTATAAAAACAATTCCTGCACTCCTCCCTTTTTTACCACCTCCTCACCACATTTTCTCCCCTCTCCACTTTTTGTGTTTGTTTTATTGTTTTGTTCTTGTGTAGAAGCTTTTTTAGCCCGCCTAGCAATGTCTCAAGTACTTCAGTCAGTCAGCGAGTATCGTGAATTCATACAGGGGTATGGCAAGTTTGTCATCTTTTTTCAAGACCTAGAAAGGTATAACGCCGTGGAAAAATGGCTGCTATTTACTGGCGTCCCCATTGGCTCGGTCAACCTGTGCAACAAGTATTTTAGGCATGACTCGATTAATAACGCCACCAAGAATGATATTTATGCAGTATACTACTTTGGTGGCCAAATTGGAGACGTACTGCCTGAGGACCATGTCACCTTTACAATTGGAGAAAAGATGTACACCGAGCCAATGCTGGTATCTTTGGAAGTGTTTGCATATCTTTTATCCAAAGAGAAGTGCAACCTTGTGCATGCAAATGGTGGTGACCCTTACACTATGTTTATAAGTGAGTATGTTGAAGACTGGCTTAGCAAGCAACAAGAGAGCTCTGCCAAAGCTACTCTCTAGCATTACAATCTCTTTTTAGTGCCACTTTGGCACGGCATAGACTAGTTCTAGCACTTTTGATAGTAAATTTAGCTTTTTCGACTTGTTATCCAAGCATGTTTGTGTGCTGGCAATTTATTAAGGCTAAGTGGCCAGACATGGAGATTTATTTTAAGCTGGCCCAGACTTGAAGTTGATAGCAATATAAGTGTTGTTGGTGCATGATGTGCACTTATTTTCCTTACAGACAGTGCGCTCAATCCACCTACCGCTGACATACAATAAGGCACACGGCTCTGAATGCGTTTCCCAGCAGTCACACGAAATGTAAAATGCCTGTCAATTAATCCACATTGTTAATAGGTTGAAATAAACGCCAGAATGGAATTTAAGAGTATTGACTGTTATGTTTTAGCGGTAATTAGGAAAGCTTTTTATATGAAATAGTACGGACATGGAGAAATACCCCTTATAATAGCTGCTTCTTCATGGCAAAGACCACAGTGAAAAGTAAAATACACACAGAATTGTATCTGAAACAAGCTCATATGTCAGCAAACTCCAAAAATAGTATAAAATATCTTATTGCCTCAGTAAGCAGGTAATCAGTGCAATAGAATGTTAAGCATAGTGATATTACAAGTCAGAATCAAAGTAGACTATGATAACGGAATCACGGGATATTATAGGCAAAGCTTGAATTAATTGCCGGCGCTCACACATCGAAGACATGAGCGAAAAGACAAGTGTTGACGGTAATACGGGGGAAGTCGACAACTCAGGGGAAAGGCGTCTATTAGTAGTAAATGTTTAGTATAAATGGAGTGGCGTTGCCACATTTATCTAATAAGAAAAACCAACAAGTTATAGTACGATCTTTACTACATAGACAGTCATCGGGAAACAGTGATGTTAGATATATGAGGTTGTCAGATCCCGTACATGCCGATAAACGAGATCAAGGGCAGCATGGCCAATTTGGGTACATTTAGCCCACTGAGTGCACCCGCATGCAATACAAGGGCTTGAATACAGGCAACACAAATGGCCAAAGAAGAGTTCTCACTGAAATCATAGATGAAAAGCGTTGCCAGCTCTTTGCCTCGGGCCAACATCGGATCTGCGCTATCAAACAGACAAGCAAATAGTGAAAGCAGCTGGCGGCGCAATGTCAAGCTCCAAGCAATGCATACCAACGTCGGCAAGGCTGAGCAAATAGGCTCTCTTCTTAAAGGACGTATTGCAGTCAACTATTCTAACTCCAAGCTTTGTAAAGTTAACCTAACGCAAAGCATCTGGATTTAGCATGGAGCAAGGGCTCCCTGATAGGGCTACCTTTTAAAGCTCTGAAAGTGACAGGCTGGCATAAAAAAGTTGCAGTCGAGAGAGCAATTCATGGTTTTTTATTTTCGGAATGCCTCATCTATGCACATCGCCTGCACCTGTTGCCCTAATTGTGGTCCAATATATAAGCATGATTGGAAGGCGGAGCATAGAGGTGCTTTCCCAGCGCCAGTTTGTAGACAAAATACTATCACAAATGATTATACACCAAAGCAAATAATTTAAGGAAAAAAGATAAATTGAAAGCAAACTGTTTAAAGACAACTAAACAGTCGCTATCAGAGGTGAAACAAAATATATTCGAAAAAAGGTTAAAAAACAGCTCTGAAGAAAAAACAGATAAAAGTCGGTCCGGAAAACGAGAAAGGGAAAAAGGGAGATCACCGTCGGGTGATCTCTGAATTAAGTAGCCGTTGGCTCAACAGCCAACATAAATAGTTGCAAGCAGGGTTTCTACTTGGCGCTGACTTTGAAAGACTTTAGAGACTGCCAGAAGCTGCTGCCCTTGCTGTTGGCCCTGGAAGTGTGAACTTTGTTCGTGCAGTCTGCTCCTGCAAACAGCTCTACTGACCGCCCCCTAGTTATGATAAATGTGCCTTGCCCACTGAACACGCTATCAACGTTTATGCATACGGGACCCGGCCTGTAATACACCATGGTCTTGTTTTGGTTAGCGCTGTTGCTTAAAAAGACATAGTCGTGGAGCGAATTGCCAGCATAGACGAACGCCACTAGGTAGCTAACGAGAGCCGCAAAGTAACTAACGAGAGCGAATCCCAAAAAGTAGCGCATAGTATGCTAATGTGTAGGCCGTTGCAAAGATAGAGCGTGTGTGTGCAGAAAAGCAGAGATAAAAAGTACAAGATGAGGGCGAAAATAAAATTAAGTAGATGTGGCAGCTTTGAGAGAAAAGATAAAAGTGTACTGTACAAAAAATGAGAATGCCTGTTCTGTTTCCGAAAAGATGGTTTATATACGCATGCTGTTATGCACCTAAAAAGTGGACACGCCACTGTTCTATAGGCTGTCCCGATTTGGACATAAACTTCAGAAGGGGAGAAGCACAAAGATCGACATAGGTTGTCTACAAACATACACACACACTAGAAAGTGCGATTGACCAATCCTTTCTGGCCTATCATGTGTCAATCCTTTTTAGGTTTTATTGGCCCGCGACTATCTGCGATTGCTACCTGTGGCTGCCACACCAGTGTGCAAAGTGCCTTGTTGGATTGAGAGAACTGGCCACGATTTACAAGCAAGATAAACACACTCACACCCTCAGACAGGCCGATTCTTGACTGGCCACCCCTCACATTACATCTGTATAGTGCTACTAGCACGCGTGCTTGCCAACCAACACAAATAAAGTAAATAAAATGAATTTGGTCATTAAAACAGCAAGCTAAAAAAGAGAGCTTATTGCGGAGCCTGTGGATTATATCTCTTAGTGTTGGCTGTTGAGCCAACGGCTACTTAATTCAGAGATCACCCGACGGTGATCTCCCTTTTTCCCTTTCTCGT